>JAOTQH010249816.1:0-11989 GCA_025631255.1 Cornus kousa | reverse complement strand
GCGATATTGAGGGACAGAGATAGCGATATTTGAGGGATTGAGGGAGATAGGAAGAAACTCATTGGGCCATTAAACAGACTTACCAAAAAAATTTGACAGCTGTTACATTTAAAAGGAAAATTGAGAATGTCAAAATTTGAAGGCCAAAATGAGAGCCCATTGGAGAGCCCTTTTTTCATCCCCTCTCATATTTTGAGTTTAGCAACCCAATATGGAAGACCATTGGAGTTGCTCTTAGGCCCTTGAAACGATTCATTTTTATTTTGGTGGGCCGAACAATTCACAGCCCAATCTCTCTCATTTGATGTTCCCGCCAAAATTTAGAATTTAATGAAAATATAAAAAAAAAAAATATTTATACGTACTCCGTATATATATATATACTACATAATAAAATAATATTAAAACATTTCGTTCCCATTTTCCCTATTTTATCCAGAGGGTTTGTTGCTCTGGTCGATGCTTCAAATTCACCAACAGCTTTCTGTTTAAACCGCTTATACTCACACACACATGTTTGTTTGTATATATGGGTTTGTTGAACATTACATGCTCAATGATTCAAACGTCCTATTCCGTTTATAGAGAACCTTCTCTGCAAACCCTAATTTTTTTCTGCTTTATTTCAGCTTCTTCTTCATTCACTTTCTGCCATTTTCAGGGTTTCCTTCTTTCTCACTCTTTTTCTCTACAACTACTTTCAGGGTTTCCTTCATTTTCTACTTCTTCTTCTTCTTTTTGTTTTTTGATTGTTTTTCTTTCTCGCTCTTTTTCTCTCACAGCCTTTTGATACCATTTTCTTACTCTGCAAATACTTTCATGGTTTTCTTCATTTTCTGATTCTTCTTCTTATTCATCATCTTCTTTTTGCCTTTTGTTTTCTTGTTTCTTTTTTTCTCTCACAGCTTTTTGAGACCATTTTCTTACAAGGGTTTTAACGATTACTTGGTTCTTTGCCTTGATTAGCTCAATTCCGTAAAAATCATTGATTTTTCTCTTCTGGCTCTTGGAAAATCTCTCTGAATCACTGGATTGACGAATTTCAATCTATCAAGAAATCCAAGAACACATGGAGGATGATCAAAGAATGTTGTTGGGTCCCAAAGGCCTAATTAAGCGACCTGAACTTGTAAGAGTGATGATACAAGCTCTCCATTGTTTAGGCTACAGTAGAACTGCAAGCAAATTGGAATCAGAGTCTGGTATTTCATTAGAAATCCCGAAAGATCCCGAATCTTTGGCGTTCGATTCTCTGAAGTCACACATTCTTAACGGGAATTGGGAAGCTAGTGCCAAAATGCTCTGGAAGGCGAATGATTTGACTGATGAGGCAAGGAGTAAAGCCATGTTCTGGGTCCTCAGATCGTGGATGATAGAGTGCGTGAGCGACGGTGACCTTTCTTCACTAACGGAGATCGTTCACCTTCAGAAGAACGATTATCAATTCACAATGAGCAAAAATGACATGGAAAATCTGGATTATTTTGTCACTCGTTTCGAAGATTATGATATGACGGACTACAATTTTGATGTGATTTATATTCCACGATTGCGGCAAGAGTTGGTGCAGTACTTGAAAAATGCGCTTCCTCCCGAGATAAAAATGACTGAAAGAAGGTTAGAAAGTCTGGTTGAGATGACAATTCGCGCTCAGATAAATTCTTGTAGCTACCACAACTCGGCAGATCCAATTTCGCTGTTGGAGGACCATTGCTGCTGTAGAGATCAGTTTCCTACTGAGACAGTGCAGGTAGATTTCTTTTCTCATTGTACTTTATAAGTGTGCATAGCTTCTAATTGAATTTTTTGGGCCTTACAGTCATAGTTAGTGTATCTCTTTGTCACACACAATGTGTGTATTTTTGCTATAAATTGGTTGTATGATATAATTTGTTTGTTGTATAACTGCTTGTGTTAATCTGTTATTTATGTTTACAGTGTCTTTACTCTTTACACAGTATGGCTGAATAGATTTAGATATGTTTATACATGTCATGTAGTGTGGGTTCTCTATGAATTTGTGATCAAACTTGTCTCACAAAATTGGATTTCAAACTTCAAATACAAGACTTTGACAGGTTTTGTTACCTTTTCTTGGAGAAAATAAACTGGAAAAGAGAAGCAAAGAGCAGAGGAACTCTCTGTTCTTGATTGTATATCCACACTCTTTCCAAAGCATTGCAAGTCAACATATACACACCTGTACTCTAGAAGAAATATATTGACATAGTTTTTCGAGAGATTTTCTCCTATTCTAATGCCTAGGGACTGTTTTACGTGAGCTGAACAGTGATGAAGAATATGGTACATATACCATGTTCCCAAATTATCTATTTATGCTCCATTTGCTGCAAATGTGTCTAAAAGTTTAATAGATGTCTGCACGTGTCTCTGTGTGTGTTCTTAAACTGGTTCGATTTGGATTGTTAAGACTTTCTGTTTTGTAAGCTTAGTTTCTATATTTTTGTCACTATGCAGTTCGCTCACATAAAGAATCACATGATAGCTTACAATTCCTAAATATTTGTAAGTTGCACTGAATAAAATCTACCCAAGTATGTTCTGGAACTTCCCTTTCTTTTCGATCATTGAGGACTTGTTTACATATCAGCAATGTAGAGAACCAACTTTTTCTCCTTCAATAGGATATCTAGTTTTTACTCCTAACAGGTTTTTTCTGGCACACTAAGAAGCATGGACACCTGTAAGGAGAATTAGTGTATATGTTGAACATTTAGAAAAATTCTTGAATTCAAACACACAACTGACAAGTTTGGTATTTGGACATTTGTTAACATTTCTTTTAGCATGAAAAAAGAAATTATAGTAAATAAAAATTAAATTAAAGATTATGAAAAATTTATACCAGTTCTGACCATATTGAATAAAAAAAGAAAAGAAAATATAGAAAGGTTTTCCTTAAGATGTGGGTAACAGAGAAGGAGAGAAATCGTCAATACATATCTACAAACATAACAAAAGATGCATGCACATTTATGTGGTGTTCTTTTTATAAATTAATCTATATGGCAAGGGTGTTTGTGATTGTATATTTTATAAGTTTTTGAATTTCATGTAGTCATAGATTATTAGAATCAAGAATTGCAAACCCTGTTTGTCCCTTCCCTTTAATTGTCCATAAGTTTTATTTGATTATTTATTTATTTTTTATTTTTGCCTTTATTTCCACAATAGGAGTAAGGAATCATGAATAATTTGACATGATTTTTCTATTTTGCATCTGTTGTGAGGAACAGTGGAGGCATCTGATATTTTTCATCTCTCTTTATTCTGAAGTAATTTTTTTCAGTAGATCTGTAAAATCTTTAATTTTAAACTTACATTTGATGCTCAATTGAACATATTTGTGCATGGATATTACTAATTTATGATTACATTTATATGGCAGGAGAGAATTTTGAATTTTGTTTTTAATAAAACTTCATGTTATTGGTAAACCTTAGTCATTGTATACCCCATTCAACTGCCAAAGCATGGTTGGCCTTCAAAATTATCATTAAACTAACATGTCAACAGCTGAAGGACCATTTTTATAGTCCCATATGCCTGCAAACATGTAATCCTTTGGGTGACACTTTCTTACAAGTCTATCTACTGAACTTCACTAACTCGAGATATTGTGGTTTTTCTTCCCTCTTATTCCTAGTATTATTGTTTTGGCCCAATTTTATTCTATTATTTTTCATCTTCGTATCTTTGGTTTACTGGGAGACTTTTGTCCTAAATCTTCGGTTTTAGGTGTCCAATGTGCTACTCAGCACTGAAATTCTTAGGGAATTTTACATAGCTATACGCAAATTTGTTACCTGATTAACATAAGCTAAATATACAAAAAGTAATATTTTTTTATCTGCATGACAGAATTGAAACATAATGTTCCAGTGCAAATCACTTCTTTTTAATATAAATCGATTGTGATGTGCTGCTGCTTGTGCTCATAAATGTGCTGCTCAATGCTACAGGTTTTACAAGGGCACAGCGATGAAGTGTGGTTTGTGAAGTTCTCAAATAATGGGAAGTACTTAGCCTCATCATCAAAAGACCGCAGAGCTATGATATGGAAGGTACTGTAGATTTCTCGTCTTTTATAAGTTGTATAAAGGTTCTTGTATTCATCTTTAATTTTTTTATTTTTTTTATTTCTATAAAGGGATTATGGGGGTTGGGATGAAGCACAACTCATCTAGTTTTTTGTTTTTATCATTCTTTTTGTTTCGTAATCCACTGGAGTTTTTTTTATTCTAGTTCACTTCTATCTTGTGTTTCATAGTCGGTTATTTCCGGTAATGGCTGTGGTGCATGTCCTTGTCAGACACTCAGACCTATACTGTAATGCCAAGGTGTTTCCTCTACATATGCAACTCCCAATATAAAAGAATCATGCTGGCAATTACACACATTGTTAAACTTGTTTTGAACAATTATATTCTGCCATTACAAACTACTCAATTTTGTAAACTGAACACAGAACGAAAAAACAGGCCTTGGGTGGGAGTGAATTTTTTTTTCCATAGTCCCTTAGCTAGAGTGTCCGTGTTTTGTTTTTAGTTAATCCTGTAATCGTGACAATTTAGCTATGGGATGAAGCTCCTATTCTTTTTGTGATCTGATCTAGAAATGTCTAGTTATTTATTTATTTGTTTATCATTAGTCTCCCAGAGGATATTAATATAAAAATTATACATATTCTTCTGCCTTGTTAGTCTCTCAGTTTTGATGAAATGGATAAGTGTGTAGCGGCTTTTTAAAATGATCTTGAATAATGCTCTCACCTAAATAGGATTTTGTTATTCAACACACTACCATCAATATAGTTTCACAAAACAAACATGTGTCTAGAGATCAGGCTCATGATTTTAGCCTCACTGGGTCAACGTAAGAAATTGTCTATCAGAAAACCAAACTTGTCTACTTTAGAGCTTATAGAACGAAAAGAAAATAGCATCCTCTTATTCACCAAAATGCTGAAGTGGAAAAGCATTTTTTCCCCCTTGATTTAGCATAAGTGTAATGATTCCAGTCTTCCCTTAGCAAAGATGGAGACTTGTATTTTATCTGGCTTGCTGGCCAAAGGCTAGTAAGATATACTAAAATCTACAAACTGGAATGTAGCTTTAAATTTTGGATTTTCACGAGCTCTTCTATAATTGTTATGCCTTGTATTTCCTTCATGCGTGAGCTTTCACTTTTTTTTGTTTGTTGGTTTCTTAATCATTTAGCTTCTGCAGAACCCACAGTCCAAAAATAATTCTGAGATTTAGATCCCTTTCTGATTAGTTAATCCCTCAACTATTCAAATCTAAGATTCTAATACCATTTATATATATATATATATATATATATATATATATGTTTGTGTGGTTATTGTGGCAGGTAATTGAAGATCATGTAGAATTGATGCACACTCTTAAAGGCCACGAAAAACCTGTCTCCTTTGTGTCGTGGAGCCCCAGTGACAGTATGTTACTCACATGTGGACAGGAAGAAGTTATCAGGTTATGGAATGTTGATACAGGATGCTGCATGCGTATATTCAACGAATTTGGCTCGACTTTGAGCTCGTGTGCTTGGTTACCTGATGAGAAAGGGATATTCTATGGAAATTCCAGGCCAAGAAAGTACATTTTCATGCACAAATTCGATGATAATAGGATCAAGTCATTTTCAGGGGGAAGGAAACACATGATTCGTGATTTTGCTTTGACACCAAATGGGAAGTATCTTATCATCGTCTCTTCTGATAATGATATTCTAGTAAGGAATCTTGAAACTCGTGGGCACAGTTTTCTAATAGAGGAGTCCGCAATTGTTTCGATTTCCATTTCTGAAGATAGTGAGTTTCTGATAATGAATCTTAATAACCAAGAGATCCACATACGTAATCTCAATGGGATAATGACCAAGCCATTTAACTATAGAGGGCATAAGCTAGCAGGATTTGTAATCCATTCCTGCTTTGGTGGCTATGAATCGATGTTTATTGCCAGTGGTAGTGAGGACTCTCAGGTATAGCCTCTGAAACTTTAGATTGTCGTGGCATTATTTTGCATTGATCTTGTAAAAAATGAGCGGAATGATTCATCATGTTAATCTTTGTTGATTCAATTTGCAAGAAAATTGAAAAAAAAGAAAAAAAAAAACACACACATACACACACACGAGCCTATGGCTTTGTTGGGAAAATAATTCATGTTTAACTTCTAGGAAAAGGAAACTAGTGGTGTTATTAATTTCTGTCGGAGAATGCCAAAATACATCTATCCTTAGTGACCATTAGACACCGGGTGATTGCTTCCTTCATTTGTAAATTGTTGCCCCTGGAATTCTGACTCCTGAAATTTACAAATTTACTTCATTTATAAATTGTTGGCATGCATCACATACTTTATCTTTTAGTTTTAGGCAGGACTCTAATCTTCTTTCATTGCTCTAAACTTCCTAAAGCTATATCATTTTCTTATGTTTTAGGGTTAGGACTTCTCAGTTCTAAATTGCAGGATGTATTTCTCTTTTGCCCATCTCTATCCCGGGATTGCCTTTTTTCTCTTATTGTACTGTTCGTGGATATGTTATCTTAATTCATTTTTCATATGGTATAAATGAATTCTAGCGTAGTATCTATAGGCCTTCAACATGTAATGACTGGCTTTGGTTTTATGGACATGGTCATATGAAATGAGATATTTTGCTATAAATTGAGTGTGTGGATTACTTTGGCACATATATCCACTATATTTGCAAAAAAAATCAGCTCTCACATGTTCTCAAGTTGTGAGTTAAGCATTCTGCCAACACTTCTTGTTGAGTTGCAAGTAAAGCTCAGTTGTTTTCTGGTAGCAGGTCTACATCTGGAAATGGAAAAATGAGAAGCCGTTGGAAGTTTTGGCTGGCCATTTAGGGACTGTGAACTGTGTGAGCTGGAACCCGAAAATGCCTGAAATGTTGGCATCAGCAAGTGATGATTGTACCGTCCGCATATGGGGTCCTAAGAAGAGGAAGAGAGGAAGTTCATGAGATGTTTGGTATGAACGATGCAAATTTTGATAACACTGTTGCTGTATCTTGTCACATTCTTTATTCTTTCATTCTTCAGTTTTCTCTGTAATTAGACTCCAATTCCTTTTGACAAATCCTCTGTAATAAAGTAGTATTCTTGTAGCTCGACTCTTGGAGATTGAGAATTCAAATCCCTTTAATGAAGGAATTTTTTCGGCAATTGCCTTGTATATATGGGACGGGGGATTGCATGTGTCCACTAATGATTTATGAGGTGCTCCAAAAGCCCGAAACCACCATCATATGAATAACTAGACATATCTTGTCAAATTGTTGGTTTGCAAGTTTAAGACAGTTGCTCTAGCACATTAGGTACAGATTCAGATCCCAAAAACACTTTTGTTTCCTCTAAATAAATAAATATATATATATATATATATATATAATGGGTTAATTAAAATGATAATATAAAATTTAAGAAAACAAAAATAACAAACATTTGTTTTAAATTCGAAATTATTGATTTTGTTTATGATTATATGGATAAAATGACTATATATATATATGTATATTATATTATATTATTTTTTGGTGTATCCATGTAGTACATATGTTCTATTTTTTTGAAATTTGTCATATTGTGTCATATCGGTATGCCGTATGATCGTATCCATGCTTCCTAAGAATTTACTAAAATATCTTAATTTTAAAATATATATATATATATAAGTAAATAATAAAAAAAGGAAAGTATGGACACATGCAATTTTTATTGAAATTTCAATTAAATTTTAATTAGCTGTATATATTTGTAATAAAAACATGGTATTTTGGTCACAATTGTAGCTTCACATTCTTGATTTTCTTTAGTCAGGTTTTCTCTATAATTAGAATCCAATTCCTTCTGACAAATCCTATGTCATAAAGTGGTATTATAAATTTCTAATAATTAGCTCTTGAAACTCCAATTTGAATGTATATCTTGTGAAATTGTTTTTGTAACAAATATAATCAAAATGATTTTAACTATTTTTTTTTTTTTTTCAATTTCATAAATCAAGCCACCTATTCTCATTTATAACTTGCCCGTAAATTTTTATTTTATTTTTCTAAATCAAATAAAAATCTTTTTTTTATAATTTATTATTTCTATTACTTTCACTTTCTAACAATATTTTATTCCTAATGTCAACTCTTTCTTGTAAGTTAGTACCAAAAATAAGAGAAATGGTGAAAGGAACCAAATCTTACATCAAATCAATTCAATTCATAGACATAATGTTACAACTTACAAGGAGTCATTTGTTCCCAGTTGAATTCAGATCAGAAAGTAATTGAGTATAAATTGATGGGTATACAGCATTCCTCAACAACTTGAATTTTTAAATAAATTGGTAAGCGCTCATCTATTACGATTGGTATCAGAGTCAAGTCCAGTCTTTGATCCTGTACCATGCCAAGCGTCCGGCCCGAAAGGCGTCCGGGTGAGCCACCCCGGGTAGGCATGACATCGGATTCAGATAGGAAAGTAATTAAGTATAAATAGATGAGTATGCAACACTATCCAACAATTTGAGATTTTGGGTAAATGGGCAAACTGCCCCATTATACATAACCATAAAGCATAAAGCTCATATAAGCTCGAATCCATCCGATCACTGCCCCTCGTAGAGAAATATGCTGTAATCGTCTGTCTCCACAATCTCCGCCCCTCCAATGTGGAATATTCACCTGCTTCACTTCACTTGCTCACTCACTGGACCGTCTCCATCACTCATAAACTCTAATAGGCCTCTCTCTCAAAACCCTAGTTTTCCTAAACGGTTCCGGTGTCGTTCCGCCGGTCGCGGTCGTAGTCCCAGCTGGGACTCGAACGCCGAGAAAACGATCCATGCTGAACGCTTTAGATTCAATCTTGAGAACGAGTCTCTCACTGATGACGACGGAGATGAGGACGGCGAGTTTGGTTTCAGAAGCACCGGGAAGCAGAGGGTCTGGTGGTCCGATGATTCGTTGGACATCGACGATGAAGAACAGTTTGGATTTGGGGAAGACTCTATCAGCATCAATTGGATAATTAAGGTACGAGACCGTCTCTATTTGGTTTTTGAATGATTAGTGATATTTATAAATGGTGGTATTAGTTTTTATCTTGAAATTGTTTTTGGTTGATGAGAAAATGGAGGAAAAGGGGAATCATTTAACAAATTTGAAACTTTGTACATGAAATTGATTACTTTCAAAGTATTCTAAAATTGTTTTTATTTCTTCATGGAAGGCTGTATCCTCAAATTTGATAACAATTTGAAAAATTCCTAATCAAGATTTAACCATTTAATTCCACATGATAGTATGGTATAGGGAAAATGGTGTGTTTTTTATGAGCCTATAGCTTGTGTTTAAGGTAGCACTCTTTATAAAGAGTTCAATATCATCATGTTACACTTTTATGGTCCTATGTTTGGTCAAATCTACCCCACGGTCAGGGACGGACCCAGAAAAGTATGTGAGAGGGGGCAGCAAAATTAATGGGTAGAATAGCAAAAAGAAAATTTTAGTGGGGGCAATTTCCCCCGCTGAGCTCACAATAAGTCCGTGCCTGCCCACGGTCACAAACTTTATGTTATTCCATGTTCATTGCTCCTGCAAGAGTGAGAATTTTGGCATTGGTGTGGTAACAGCCAATGTGCTTCAATGGTTTAAGTCAGTGAAAATGGAGACTTGAATTAGTTTGAATAGCAAAGAGTTATTATCACACATGTTGCCTTTTGGTACCATCATTCGTATGTGTAGGCGACCCATCCATCCTTTCAATTAGGATTATGTACATTAGTACATAGGCAGAAGCCAGATATGGTTGGCCTTATCCTGCTAAGTTGCGACATTAAGTTGGAGTTGGAAACTACATGTGTAATAAGTTATTTCTTGATTCGGTTACTTAAAATGAAAGTATGCGGAAAAAAAACCTTTTACTTATCTCACGGAGGAGTTTCCATTTTGATTGAATTGCTTTTTAATGAAGTTGATCCCAATTAGGGTCAACATAATCCTGAAAAGGAGGACAAGAATCTCAAATGTTCTGGCACCCTTACAGCATTGAACCGTCAGTTACGGCATTGATAACTGCTTGCTCCATGCAAACATGCCAACCTGATTTCCAAGACCAGCTAAGACATTTTCGACTGTTGAGGGGATGTTTATTGTTTCCTTAACATTGCTCCCCGGTAAGTTATACATTGTGGACCTAATACCTGCATCTTCATTTGTTTCATCAGTGTCTTAGTCTTCATTTCCCTTCTGTTATAAGAGAGACTAAAAGCCCTTGTTCTCTTTTATTTAAACTTTTCTTTGATTGCATTTCTGCTTCCTTTTCTAGAGCTTTTCTGTTCGCCTTTGCTTTCATCCTTCTAGGATAGAAATTATTTCCCAAAGTTTGAGTGAAAAAGCTAGTGACCTAGGAGGTTAGAGATGGGCTTAGAGCCAATTATACTGTTCATACTTTGATATTTAAGGCCATCAATTGGCAATGAATAATGATGGTGACCCAGTATGCTTAATCAGTGACAAAGGAGCCATGAACCTTAAAATTATCAAAGATGAGCCCACCTTCAAACACACAATCAAGTGTGATGATCTGCAGACTATTTGAAGACTTGGGGGGAGAGATCAGATTACAGGATACTGTGTGGGCTTGATTTTGGGTTTGCTGAATGCTGAGAACTGACGTTTGTCTCTGCTTGAAAAGGAGTTCCTAGTATTTCGCTCAAAATGCTATTATTTATTTATTTATTTTTCATTTTTTTATTTTGTGTGTGTAACCGTGTAACAGTGCATCTGGTCTCGTCATTAGGAGTGTGTCCTTATATTGTATTTTATGTCTGCTTTGCAACTTGTTATGTGACACTCTGAATTGTTAGAAATCCATTCTCCAAACAAGCCTATGAGGAAAACTGTTTATATCTATATTATATGTACTCTAATAATATTATTGTGCACGCATGCACTCACTGAGATTTCTGTGACCTAACTGAAAAATATAACTGCATGCTACAACAGAATATGAGGACCTGCTTGGTTCAGTTTTGTGAAACCAGCTTTTCAGAGAACTATAAAGACATTTCTATGAAAACCGGCCTTTTAATAACTGAGTTTTCATAAAACTGCAACCAAACAAGTTTTTGTAGATCTGAAAACAGAAAACTGAACCAAGAATCCTCATGTCCCACTAAAACAAAACAGAGGAAAAGAGAAAAAGGCCTCTATAAATTGATTGCACCTGGAACAAAAGAACCAAGTGTTAATTATTACAACAAAATATGTTTCTAGAATATCACAATGCCATGAATTTTAGAGGGGCTTTTGGAAAACCTTACACATGGTATATCTATTTCACATTTATTTGATTCTAGTTACGGAAGACAGCGTGTATGATAAACTTTGAGTAAAGCTACGACTGAGGATTGTATTACTACAAAATATAATGAATAAGTTGATCACAATGAAGCTATATTTATGGAATTCACCTTATAACTAAGTATTGTAAATCTATGGTCAATTTTACCTAGTAACAATGCATAATTGTACACGATATCGTTTTCAGCTGTAAATTATTCTATTGTGCACTTGCACATAGTTAAACAATATAAACACATTCTTCTTTAGTTATGTTTGCAGAAGATAATATGATATTTAACTTCACCAGTCAACTTGTATTATTATAGCGAAAGTACTAATATCTGAAATTCCAAAAAAAAAAGTATTAATATCTCGAAATCAGTTAGCATTACATCATATGAAAAAAGGTTTAAAGGCTTGTAGTGAAAAAAAACTAGGGCAAAAAAAAAAAAAAAGCCCAGGGCAGACTAAAAGTGTCGCAAACTGACTAGAATTGCAGAGCGTATCGGGTATCTGCTTGGATTGCAGTAGGATAGAACTTGTTCGTGGGCCTGACCCACTCCTATTTTTCAGGTAC
>JAOTQH010249805.1:0-11989 GCA_025631255.1 Cornus kousa | reverse complement strand
CAAGAAAGAATACTCAAGCTTATCCAGTGGTGGCTTAGGCTCAAGTTTGTGAGAAGACTCATAAGAAGGATAAGGAGGATTTGAAATCCAAGGAGGAAGATCTTTTGTTGGAAAAATGGTGACTGAATCCTCATCAATGACATCAAGAAAGAAGCACTCATCTTTTTCTAAGGAATATAGAGTGGCATTGAAGATGCTTAATTTTAGCTTCATGTTCCCAAAAGAAATATCCATAGCCCCAGTCCTACTATTAATGTTGGCATTTGCTGTAGCTAAGAATGGATGACCAAGGATCACAGGAATATATCTATTAGGTTCGTGGGCAGGTTCTGTATCTAGGACAAGAAAAGTCAACCAGAAAATAAAACTTGTCCACTTTAATAAGAACATCTTTAATGGTTCCACGTGTTTACTTCATAGATTGACCAGCAAGTTGTAACACCATTGACGTGGGTTAAAGCTCTCCAAAGCCTAATTGCTCATACACCGAATAAAGAAGAAGATTAACACTCGCTCCAAGATCAAGAAGTGTTCGATCTATCACATTGTTTCCAATGGTGCACGAAATAATAGAAGCACCAGGATCTTTGAACTTAGGAAGAATGCTATGTTGAATAATTGCACTGACTTACTCATGAGATAGATTTTCTTAGAGACTTGGCTTTTTGATTTTCTCTTTTAAGTGCACAAATCTTTCAAGAATTTAGCATAGGCATGGATTTGATTGATAGCATCTAGGAGAGGAATATTAACTTTTACCTATTTGAAGGCATCCACCATGTCTTGGATTTTCCCTCTTTGCTTACCAAAGTAAGAGGGTCCCTTGAGACGTTCAGGAAAAGGTGCTCTTGGCTTATAAGTCATCTCAAGGTTGGGAGTAGATGAAGAAGTGATTTCACCTTCAACTCTTTTAGAGCTTGATGGAGTAAGATGTGAGGGAACATCTGTGGGATGTGGAATTGGAAGAATGAGATTAATGGGAATCCTACACTTTTCTTTTTCTACCTCTTTTTTCTCAACTTGATTATCAATGAATTTTTCAGCCCTCAAAGTAGTGATGGAATTAACTTGCTTATGATGAGAACTTGAAGGAACAGTCTCATCAATCATGTAAGTTTGCCTTTTTGGATTTGTAATTGGTGGACTAGGCATCTTTCCTTCCTTTCTTTGAGTCAACATTTTAACTCTTTGTCCAACTTGAGTCTCTATCTTAGCTATAGATTAGGAATGGGAATGTACTAATTGAGCGGTGGAATTAAAATCACTTATTGCAACCAAAACCTTCTCTTCGAATTCAAATGAGTACCTAGGAGGAGGAGGATCAGGATTAGCTTGGTTCCTAAATTGAGGAGAAGAGTAGATGGAAGATTGATTGAAAGAATTATTTTTGTAGAGGATTAGATGAATTATGGCACTGTCCCTGAGATTGGGGAACAATATTGCCTTGGCTTTAATTCTACCATGATATATTATTATGATCTCTCCAACCAGGGTTATAAATATTGAAATTCGGATTGTAACTCGAACATAAGAATACAACATTGGTTTGCACTTGTGGATTTTCAAAAGATTGACCCATGAGAGGAAAAATGTTAGCATAATGAGATGGATTAGCATAAACAAAACACACCACCTTTGGCAAAAAGGAGTGTTGAGAAGAACTAAGAGTACTAAAAGCTGACAAAACTTGGTCAAACTTTCGATTCAACATTTCCATTTGAGTGGCGAGCTCTCTAGATTTTTCTGCCTTATACAAACTTTCAACCTTATGGATACCAGGACTGGACCCAGACCTAGAGGAAGAAGCATGTTGTACAGAATTTTCACTTAGGGCCTCAAACAGTTCCCAAGCGTCATTCGGGATCTTATGAAGGAAGCCACCATTACTAAAAGCATCTACTATGTTCCTATGTGGATCATGTAATCCATCATAGAAGATTTACACCAAATGCTATTAAGCAATATAATGGTGTAGACACTTTCTCAGAAGATCATTGTATCTCTCCCAAGTATCATGAAGTTATTCACCAAGTATCATGAAGTTATTCACTCGAGATTTAGGAGAATGCCATGATCTCTCTTCTTATTTGTGTAGTTCTTAAAAAAATACTACACTTTCTCAGAAGTGTTGTATGTTTTTAAGAACTCTTGTTACAACTTATCCCATGTGCTTATGGAATTATGAGGTAGGGAGTGCAACCAAGTTTTAGCTTGTCTTTAAGAGAAAATTAGAAAAGTCTCATCCTAAAAGCATCATCAGAAAGATAACTTAGCAGTTGAATACAATTTTAGAAATTCATCTATGTGCTTATAGGGATCTTCAGTAGCAAACTCATGGAAAGTTGGAAGCATTTGGATCATAATTGGCTTCATCTCAAAATGCGTTGCATCGGATTGTGGAAATTGAAAGCAACAAGGGGATGTATATGAGGTGGGAATAAACTGATCCCTCAATTGTGGTTATAGTGGAGGAACAGGTGCTTGTGGCACATGTGCCCCATTGGGATTATCACCATTATTAGCCATGTCTGATTTAGAGAATTCTCCTAACAATTTAGGCTAAGTGCAATGGTAATAAGTAAAAAATAAAAATTTCAAGTAAAGAAATAAATTAAAAAGAACTCACAAAAGGTCCTGAAACCGTAGCTTCTTCACCTTAAGCTTCGTCACCCTTTCTCCTTAATTCCTATATTTGAAAAGAAAAAGAAATACAGTGAGATATTAGAAAGTCCTAAAATTATAAATTAAACTAGAATTAATCTCGAACTCAACAAATTCGTAACACAGCCCCCAGCAACGGCGCCAAAAATTGATGTGTGTTTTTATTTATCAATAATAAAATACCACTCGCAATAGAATGAATCTTTGTCGGATAGGGCTATGTTGAGAGTGTCGAACCTCAAAGACTATGGTAGTTTATCGAGTCTTTAATTAATACTATTTTAATTTAGAAAGGAGATTTAATTTGTTGTGTTGTGGTGCAATTCAATAATATAAAAGAAAATAAACGGAATAAAAGGATTGAGATCAAGAGAAGAAATACTTAGGGATTGGCTTCTTTGGATTTCAATAATTATGTATCATATGGAATTGAACTCAATAACATTCATTTAATTCAGATTTAAAGAAAGATGTTCTATGAATTTCAATTAACTATAACCTATCTTCGGTCAGTACCAATTATCTACCTACCTACCTACTTCTAACTAATTTTGCAGTAGAACTCGTCTTCCCTATGCATAGACTATGATCAGTCTTTTCATCATAAAAACTCGATTTTAACCGTTTCTTTCAAAAATCACCTAAAAACACAAAATAAATATAAATCAATATAAAACAGGATAAATATATCACTTTAGGTCTTAATATATGCATATTTAGGGGCTCGAATATGCAATATTCAGCGCTCATCAGCCGATAGCCGATAAGACATTTAAAATTAGGGGCATTGTTGACATCCTTTTTGGTAAAATCGCATATGTAGTGATGTGGCGGTGTTTGAACTACATATGAATGGTATTTTCACGTGGATTAGAGTTGGAATTTCATATAAGAGCGATAAAGATGAGAAAAGCCTTTGAATAAAATGATGGATAGAGATCATAGTTTTAGTATTTATTTTTTAGTTGGTTTTAGTTAAATATTAGTAGTTATTCTTAAGATAGTTTAATTTAAATATATTGTTTGTTATATGATAAAGTCATTATGTAAGTCAAGTACTCGAAGTTAGGAGTTTGTTTTTACATTATTTTATAAATAATTGTAGAGGTATGTTGTGTTAGAGGTCCAGCACCCTCAGAATCATTTTATTATTGTTATTGTTTTCTTAAGCCCTTTTCCCAAATAACATCCTTACTATTTTTCTCTCTCTCCCTATCTATCTTATTATCTCTATCTCACTCTATTTCTCTCTTCCTATCTCTTCCTTTCTATTTCTTCCTATATCTATATTTTCTCCTCTTTCTATTCTCTCAATTGTTACTATATTTATTTACTGATAAATGTCCTTTTAATTAAGACAATCCTGAACTCAAAAGAGGAGTTTTATTGTTCTCCTTCTCCTGACATCGCCTGAAAGTCAACATTCTCAAAGGGACTACAGTTGACAAATTACACTCAAACCACATTGTTAGTTCTAGCGCGCCTACAATAAATGAATTTAGAATTGGCACTAGCCAGCCAATTTTAGCGTCAACAATATCAAAACAATTAGGTAATAAATGAACACATAATACAACAGATAAATAAGAATAAATAATAATGCTGCAAAGGAACTAAATAATAGATCCTCAATTTAATAAAATAATCCTCTAATATAAATAATTCAAAACTTCTAGTACCAGTATCCATCTAGATTATAACTCAAAAATTCATAATGTAGACCCCTAATAAAAATCCCAAATAATCCAAATTGAAAACTGAAAGCATAAAATAGAATCATACGTAGAATTGGAAGAGTGAAGTAGATTGTCTAAGCTTAGCACGAACAACCTCTAAGTTTAGAACTGACGAACACCTGAAAAATAAAGTGGGTCAGGCCCAACTAGTTCTACTCTATTACATCCCAAATAGAGACCCAATACACATATACAGCCTAGTCAAATTAACAATAACTATATAGTTCGTATATATATAGATACACACTAAAGGACTCTTCCTAGACTATTGGGCGGCCTCGACCTGAATAATAGGCAACATACAAAATGCACATATAGCGGGCATTAGTACTGTGATATACCAAGGCACACAACTATCCACTATATCCAGCTATGGGTCCCAGGCAATATACATTCCCTAACTACTAATCTTAAGACTCAAACTCATATCAGCTTACATATCCATATATATATATATATATAAATTCATCATATCCATAACATAAAAGTAAACTATATGCCATAGTCTTTCAATGGCATGTCATCCAACTCGTTCCGAAACTTGACACGAATAAATAGGAATCAACTTGTAATATTTTTTATTTTTACCATTTTTTATTTTTTGGAATTTTATGTTTTCGTAAGGTCATTTTGTTCTTTTTTTTTTTTTTGTTTTGCATACCAGACCCCGTGGGGTGTGCCTAGTGTGTCTGAGAGTTGGTTGAGCCATTTCTTTGAGTTTAAGACTCTTATAAATGTAATAGTGGTCAATTTATTTTTTCTTTTTCTTTTTTTTTGTTTTTTGGGCCGGACGGTCCCAGGCGGGACCCGCTATCAGAATTATTGTGTACGGGAGTTGTGTCTCGGATCATTTTCACACTATGCATAATTATTTTACGTATCAATTAATTGTTTAGAAGTGAAATTGTGCGGTGGAAGAGTAATTAAAACATATGTATAAATTATGGTGGAAAAAAAAAAAAGAAAAAAAAAAGAAAAAAAAGAAGAAGATATTTGTAAGTGCTGGGCCTACCACTTCAATCCTTTAGTGGCCCAGAGGCCATTTGAAGCCTCAAATTCTCTTTCTCCCAGAAGCTCCCTTTTCTCTCTCTTTTCTTGTTCCTTTTTTCTTTTTTCCTTTCAAGCTTAAATTACTCTTTCATTCCTTGGAATTTTTGGGTGCCATTTGCGGCAAATCGGAGAGCATGGCGAGATCTACGCGTTAATAGGAGCAATTCATCACTTTGGCCAACCCTTGATTTTCAAATTTTAGGACCCATTTTAGGGGTTTTTTTATCTTAAGAGGTATGAGTTTCTAATCCATAATTTTCTTTGACTTTTGTGAGTTTTCTTATAAAAGTTGTTAAGTTGTTTACTAAATTATGAGTATTGTTTGTGGTTATGGACATTCTATGTATAATGAGCATGACAAGGTGTATATTGTGTTGAAAATGATAAAAATTACTTGTATTGGTTATTGATTTTGATTATATGCACTTGAATGCATGAAAGTCAAGTACTATATTGTAAAAATTGTTAATTAAGAGTTTCTTAATTTAATTTTTCCAAAAGCATATAAATGAGATATAGATGAATTGTATGGAATTGTGTAATAGCATACTTATATGAAATGGATTATGCTTTATATGTTTGGTATGCTAAAACAATGTTGAAGGAAAGCGTGAATTACCTATCTAAGAGATTTAATTTGCAAAACATATGTGAAATTCTATAGTTGAATTCATAATTAGGAGCATGAAGCATTCATGCATCCATTGGGAAAAGAAAATGGGAAAAATGTTTTGGAAACAAATGAAATGATTTTGGGTAAATGTTTTGAAAAGTGTTGCAAAAACCCATACACCTAGGAGGCGCCTAATGGTCCGTGGTATTAGTGTAGTCTAGAAGGGAGTATGGTTGAGCTAACTAGGCCGGATGTGACAGCTTGGAGGTGCCTTGTGGTCGTGGATAGTTACCCAATCCTCCTTTTGTGACGCCTTGGAGGTGCCTTGGGTCGAATTACACTAACGGTTTAGAAGTTGAAATGGAAATGTTTCGAAAATGGGGAACGACATGAGCATGGCATTGCACTTCATTGGTATACATGGTGTATTTGTGACTTAGATGACATTTGTGTTTATATTGGATATTGTGGTTATGGTTTACATCCCCGGTATAGTATGATTCTACTCTCTTGTTTTCTATTCTATACATGGATTCACACGGTCATAAGAGGTATGTCTTAGATACTTCCTACTAAGCTTATGTTTACCCCATCATTTTAATATTTTTCAAGTCACAAGAAGGAAGTGGCAAACGACGTTCCTCCACAGGTTTTGATGGGTTAGTGGATTGTTTGACATATTTTGTAGCTATGATCTCATTTATTATTATTATTATTATTATTATTATTATTGTTATTTATAAACCCTGAGATGAGACGTATATTATTTATTGACATAGGAAAGGATGGTAAAATCTTTAGTTGACCTCGGGTTCGGGTAAGGACCCGGTTAGCGATTCGGACCCTTGGGTTCGGGTCGTTACATATATATTTGGTTGGAACCTCATGAACTTTGAACGGTCATATAAATCTATGACTGGAAGCAATTTTTGTCTCTCTTTTTTTTTTCTTTCTTTTTCTTATTTTATTGTTGCATGTCATTGCATCTCCATTTTATTTTCTTAACTTCCCAGCCAATCACCAAGTCCGATTTTGATCTTAACACCTACAATGAGTCCTACTACTCTGTTTTAATTAGAGCTCTGCATAGAGAGTTGTTCAAGCCAATATGGTGTCAAAGCTGAAGCAATGGATACTGGCCAGCCTTTAAGGTCCAAACCTACCATTTAGAAAAGTTGGCAAGGTTCTGAACAAAAGGTCAACTTTGATGTGGTTATGCTCAAACTCGTTAAACCTCTAATGATGGCCTAATAATTTTTTGGGGGCCAAGTGCGTGATTGGGTCTCCTTAATTGACATCATTTGATGCGCTAGACATCTCAAGGTGTGTATATATATATATATATATATAAATGCAAATTATACAAAGTTACAAAAGTGTCTTTGAGAAGAGCTCCCTTGCATCTACATGTGCTATTTGTAGAGGGCGGCTAAAAGCTAACCGAACTGTCCTAGAAGGCAGAGACACAAGGAGGCTATTAAGATATTCTTGGCATGACCAGAAAGTGCCGTTTGGTGATTTGGCGTTATTGCTAGCCTGCGAGGGAAGTTAGATGAAGAGGTTGTGCCACCAGCATAAACAATGTTGTCAACACCCGCCACCAGAGCATCTTCATCAGCCATGGATCATCCAATAACCATTGTTAGAGCAAGAAAAGACTCTAAGAGGTTATGCCACCGGCATAGATAGTGTCGTCAGTAGCCACGAATCAACCAGGAGAGTTATGACAGATGTAGATGGAGAGAAGTTTTACTATTAGCTCCAACAACATTGTCAACACCCACTGCCAGAGCATCTTCATCAGCGACAAATCAACCCAGAGAGCAATGACAGATGTAGAGGGAGAGAGGTTTTACCACTAGCTCAAACAATATTGTCAACACCCACCACCAGAGCATCTTCGTTAGCGACGAATCAACCCAAAGAGCAACAACAGATGTAGATGGAAAGAGGTTTTACCACTAGCTTAGACAACATTGTCAAAAGCTACCGCCAGAGCGTCTTAGTCAACCATAGATCATCCAGCAGCCATTAATGGTAGAGCGAGAATAAACTCTGAGAGGTCATGCTACCAGCATAGATAGTGTCGTCAGCAGCCACGAATCAACCCAGAGAGTAATGTAAGATATAGATGGAGAGAGGTTTTACCACTAGCTTAGACAACGTTGTCAACACCCACCGCCATAGCATCTTTGTTAGCTATGGATCATCTGACAGCTATTGATAGAGCGAGAACAGACTCTAAGAGGTCATGCCATCAACACAGACAATGTCGTCAACAGCCACGAATTGACTCGGAGAGCAACGAGATATATAGACGCATGGAGGCTTTACCAACAGCTCAAACAACATTGTCAACACCCGCTGCCAGAGCATCTTTGTCAGCCATGGATCATCCAGCAACCATTGATAGAGCGAGAACAGACTCTGAAAGGTCATGCCACCAGCACAGACAGTGTCGTCAGCAGCCACGAATTGACTCGAAAAGTAACAAGATATGTAGACGTAGGGAGCCTTTACCAACAGCTTAGACAACATTGTTAGCGCCCACTGCCAAAACGTCTTCATCAGCCATGGATCATCTAGCAGCCATTGATAGAGCAAAAATAGACTCTGAGCGATCATGCCACCAATATAAAATAGTGTCGTCAACAGCCACAAATCAGCCCAAAAAGCAATGACAAATGTAGATGAAGAGAGGTTTTACCACTAGCTCATACAACATTGTCAACACTCGCCGCCAAAGCGTCTTCATCAGCCATGGATCATCCAACAACCATTAATAGAGCGAGACCAGACTTCGAGGGGTCTTATGACTAGCACAGACAGTGTCGTCAACAACCACGAATCAATTCGGAGAGTAACGACAGATGTAATCTTCATTAGCCATAAATTAGACATCAACCATTCAAAGATTAAAAATAGACCCTAAGAGGTCATACCACCAGCATCGTTAGCTATCGCCAGAGTGTCTTCATCAGCCATAGATCATCCAGCAGCCATTGATAAGCGATAACAGACTCCGAGTGGTCATACAGTGTCGTCAGTACCCACGAATCAATCCAGAGAGCAACGACAGATATAAATGTAGTCTTCATTAGCCACAGATCAGACAACAACCATTCAGAGAGTAAGAACAGACTCTAAGAGCTCATATCACCAGCATCATTAACCTTAATCAATTTTGATGATAATTTCAAGTCGAAGCTCCACTAAAAGATCTGACTCAGTGTACAAGCTTACTTATGCACCAGACACCAGTAGCAACTTGACATGAAGTTAACGAGTTATGTAAGTGTGTTTGTGCATATCTGTCTCGAATATAGAGCTCTACCTTTCTTGATTTGGGAAAGCCTTATATAGTTCAAGCTTGAGTTTGACATGGACTGGCTTTTAATTTAAAGATAGTTTAGACTTATATCACGGAGCGTATTTATCAATTTCATGTATTTGAGTAAACTCTTATAGATTTTCTTTTTGATTAATAAAAGCATCAAAAGTTTTATTTATTCTGCCATTCATGGTTTAAACTCTTGTGGGGCAAGAGTAATACGGAGATTTTTTTTTTTTTTTTGGATGGATGACTGAACTTGGAACAAACTTCCAAGTTGCCTACGTACCCTTACAGGGATCAAGTCGATGACGTAGTTTGGTAGAAAAAAACTATTTTTTTATTTGTTTATTTTTTAAGCCATACATAGTTTTAACTCATCTGGGCTAGGAGTAACCATCCTTCTGATGGAGAATATTGCTTCAGGAACTTGGCGTTGATTGGACCAACCCTTATGCCATTTTCATTGATGATTTTGTAGGCGCCATTGGTGTAGACTTTTTGCACCACATATGGTCCATCCCACTTAGAGTTTAATTTCTTACCCATTCGACGGGGCATAATTATGGGTCTTCGTACTACAAGTACTAAGTCACCAACTTGAAAAGATCGAGGACGGACTCTCTTGTTGAAGGCGCTTGAGAGCCGAGCTTGACAACACTCTAATCTTTGTTGAGCTTCAAGTCTTCTTTCATCTAATGCCTCCAACTCTTGAAGACGAAGTTGCACATTCTCCTCATTTGTTAATCTTTCTTGGATGGCAATCCTTAATGATGGGATTTGTTGCTCGAGTGGTAGAACCGCTTCAACACCATATATAAGCGAGAAAGGAGTTGTTTGAGTGGGGGTACGATATGTCGTTCGGTATGCCCAAAGAGCTTCCCTAATTCTATCATGCCAGTCCTTTTTAGACTTGGAGACTACTTTCTTCAACAGATTGCAAAGAGTCTTGTTGAAAGCTTTCGCTAGTCCATTTACTGGCGCGTTATACATAGAAGACTTGTGCTGTTTAAAACCAAACTTTTCACATAAGTCATTCATTAACTTATTTTTGAAAGGTAACCCATTATCAGTGATGATGTGACGGGGCACGCCATATCGAACGATGATATTGGTTTTAATGAAGTCCACCACGATTTCTTTATTTTGTTGTTTAATCGGGATTGCCTCGGCCCATTTTGAGAAGTAATCTGTTGCAGCAAGGATATACACATGACCCTTGGAAGATTTCAAAAAGGGTCCAACCACGTCTAATCCCCATGCGTCAAATAGCCAAGATGCAACCGTAGGGTGTAAGGGATGGACAAAATTGGCATGGAATTGACAAGCTTGACACCTTTTTGCATAATCCATGCAGTCTTTGACCATAGTTGGCCAGTAGTATCCCATTCTTTTTACTCAAAAATGGAGCTTAGGACCTGATTGATGAGCCTCGCAGACCCCTGAGTGTGCTTCCACCATTGCTTGAGTTGCTTCATCTTCTCCGAGACAACGAAGAAAAAGACCTTCATATGAATGCCGAAACAATGTATCTTTATAAAAGATAAATCGAGGTGCTCTTCGGCATACATTAGTTCTATATCGAGGATCTACAGAAAGCTTTCTGTGTTCTAAGTAGTCTATGATGGGTCGTCTCTAATCTTCAGTTTCCACGATCTGAATAGAGATTACATTTATTTCTTCCAACTGGCTCTCGAGCAACTCCGGTAATACCCACTATTGGCATACTGGGACGGTAATTGCCTCAGTTTCTCCCAATGCTATTGTTGTGGCTAAGTTAGCCAAAGCTTTAGCTAAGCGATTTTTTTCCCTTGGGACATGTTCTAAGACAACATTGTCAAAACTACTAAGTAGATTGGAAGCGTACTGAAAACACGAAATCAAGTTATCTTTCTTCACTTCATATTCCTCAAGAAGTTGGTTGATTATTAACTTGGAGTCACCATAAACTTCAATGTTTGAAATCTTCATTTCATTTGCTATTTGGAGACCAATTATCAAGGCTTGATACTCGGCCATATTATTTGAGCATTTTTCAGGAAACGAAAAAGCATATGGCAAAATTTGTCTTTGTGGAGAAACGAACACCACGCCTGCTCCTGATCCTTCGGACCGTGCTGCACCATCAAAGAACATTATCAATGGTAGAAGGACATCAATAAAGAACACCTCCTCGTCAGGAACGTCTTCAGAAATCTCTCAATCAGCTGGTATTGGATGATCGGCTAAAAAGTCAGCAAGGGTTTGTCCTTTGACTGTTTTTCGCGGGATATACAAGATTTTGAATTCATTGAACAAAATCGACCACCTTGCTAGTCGCCCAGAAAGAATAGGTCTTGGCATAACATACTTGAAGGGGTCGGCTTTTGCAATCACATGTATGGTATGACCCAAAAAGTAGTGTCTCAATATTTGGGAAGCAAATACTAACACGAGACAAGTCTTCTCAATTGAGGGATATTTAAGCTCTGTTGTAGTTAGCCTTCGACTCAAATAGTATAGAGCTTTTTCCTTATTATCCTCATTTTCCTCGACACTAATGTATTGTGTACTTGCTTTTTTATCCCTTCTTCCCATGGGGACTCGGATAGGCTCGCT
>JAOTQH010249785.1:0-11990 GCA_025631255.1 Cornus kousa | reverse complement strand
AATGTTATCAAATTCCTCTTTATTGTAACTCGATGATGGTTTATCATGAATTACTTTGATATCCTCAGTACCATAGTAAAGGTTTTTTACCTTTATTGTGGTAGTAGAAGTAAATTGTTTATCTACTTTAGGATCAGGAGGATATAAATCGGATAACTTTGATTTCTTTAATCTTTCTCAATCAAAGGTCATCTGATGTATCTGATCTTTTAAATCCTGATTATCTGATTGTTAAATAAGCTGTGTTAGCATATCCAATTTATCATTTAAGAAAAGTAGTCCTTGTTGCAAATCTTCAAATGATGTTTCCATTTGAGTATTTGTTGAGTCTAGGTTAATTTGAAATTGGGATTTCCAATCATTAACCATGTCAATTAAAAAGTTTATACCAGCACCAATCATGTTTCGATTAAGCGGATCTGAAGTAGCATAATGTGGTATATGAGCATAATTATCTAGGTTTTTCCCTACAATATTACAGATACATCCTACAGAGGTAGATTGTGCCATGAGAAACAGTTAATGGTTTTTAAGACCTTTTTATTCCTGTTTAGGTTCCTAAAACCAGAAATTCCTTTAAGCTTTCTAAACAGTCATTAAGACATATAAAGCAATAACAGGAAAATATGGGCTTTAAATAGTAATCAAATGTATGAGATTTATAACAGTAAACAAAGCACAATATAGAACTGTAGTAATATTAAAACTTACAATGGAGTCCTAGCTCGTGTTTCAAGCTCTGATACCAGTTACAAACAGTGCGGAAATGAAAATAAGAACTGAGAATTGAAACCGAGGCTCTGTTTTTTATCTCCATAGATTTATCTATTCTTTGGTACTTCTTGTACTTTCCTTAAGGCATTTGATGACAAAATATTATGTCTTCTCTCATACTATTCTTTAATAAACTTCTACCTCTTGAGATAGGTTTACTTTTGCAAGCTTAATTCGCCAAGTAGACATATCAAATTATTGCTTTTGATCCTTTCCCTCCACAGATGATGTTTACGAAACCAAACTATAAGATAGTTCATTCCAGCCTCTTTTCAGACAGTCTCAAGTTAATAATTAAATTGAACTACAAAAGATCAAGGCCATGACACGGAATTTCATTTTTTCTTTCTTTCAAATTAACATTTTTGCGCATCCCGTGGATTTAGTTTCGATGACCCACTGGATGATCTTCATAACCAAAATTTAAAAAGGTTCATATTGAATAGAAGAATCATCAAATGAGGTTTAGCTAATCTGAAAGCCCATGACTCAATTATAGTTAATAAAGTTGAACCTTTATCATCAGTAACTAACCTTGTGAGCACAATTTGTATCTTGAAATCCTAATCTACTCTCTAACCTTTCATATATTGTTACTCCGAGATGCTTCCAACAATTGAGAGAGAGGGGCAGAGAGAGTAACTACTATAGTAAAAAAGGACAACTTCATCACTAAGCTAGAACATAATAGTACTTCAATTATACAACTTTAGCAAACTATATTACAAGGAAGCATAGCAAAAGACCACAAGTCCAAGTGTAGCAAGATATAAAAGATAGGTTTTTTACTACAAGAGGAGCATAGTTAACTATATATGTAAAGTACTAACTAAAGAGAGCTTATTAAGCCATATGAAGTGGTTTTCTCTTGCGATATTCCACGATAAGTGCCCCATTATAGTATTTTGCTGCCTTGTAGTCCACAACAGTGGCTTCCATCACAGGAACTTTGGTCCCCTCATGACCATAGGGCTGCTTTATTCTCGTTGTTGTGTTCGTGATATTGTTATAGTACTGTTGGGATCCTGTAGGAGCAGAAGGCCATGGCCTTCCCTTTCGTCCATGGGATGCCTCAAGTAGTGCAAAGCCTTCCAACCCAATCTGCACTAGGTCGGGCTGAGGTGCCATTTCTGGATAAGAGAAGAAGAAATGTAGACTAGAGAAAGTAACTTTTGTCTTGGTTTTTGATACTAGGGCTACAAGGGGCTAAACCCCTTTATATAGAACCAAAAAAGCCCTCTAACTTACCACTATATGGTTCTGGTGATTCCTTCTAGATCATGATACACTGCGATAAGATGTAATAAAGAAAGAAAAAAATGGGTGCAGACAATTATTTGGTCTCCTTTTTATGGATCTTGCATAGGATAAGATGTTTAGGGACTCTTGTTTTCGTTTCAGTTATGTAAACTGCTTTAGAAGACTGCTACGAATATCTTTTTTTATTTTTTTTTTATGTTCTAAATACTGCTTGGAATATCTTATCCTTCAGAATAATATTACTTAGAAAATTTTACTGCTTTAATTAAATATTGAGTTATATGTCCGAATAATTTCAAGAATTTTATATAGATTGTTTTGGAAGTTTAGTAGGATCATCACTTTCTGTGACTTTATTATAGGCATTTTCTTTAGTGGGGTCCATTGATGAACAAGAACAAAATCTTCTAACCTTGAGTTCCATTGGCAAAACCGCAAAATATTCTTCTAAATCTTTGAAGTTGCTAGGCAAATTCTTTGTGGTGGAAGGATAAGATGGCTACTACTATCTGTTCTAGCAGAAAGAGAAGCATATATATCCCTTATTATTTCCCCCAAATAATTGAGATTTTATTCAATGTTTCAGATTTTGTGAAAACAGACGCATGAGTCGTGCTTCAAATCTTGTAAACATCAGTATTTGGGATTAAAGTAGAAATAGCCAAATAGGGAAAATATATATCTTCTCAGAGCACTTCCACACTGCATTTTTCTTTTAAAGCACACTGCTCTGTGGGGTGTAACTGTAATTTGACCCTGGATAGACCAATATAGGCTTAATATGTGCTATCAGCATTATGCCTCTATCATACTGTTCTCAAATCATATCCCTAGACCAAGCAAGAAACATGAAATGTATATATATTCATTATTTAGGTGATTTTTACACTGGAATAGATTCTTCCATGGGGAAACCTTTTAAATTTCAAGCATTAGACTGTTTAGAAGGCTGCTAATAACAATATATCTTTAATATAGAATACTTGAGACAAATTCAACTTGTCATTGGAAATTTTATTTCATTACCAAGTTGTTTTACCACTTTCGCTTGTAAAAATTGAAATGGTACATTAGATAGCAGGATTCCAGAAGCCATGGAAGCTTCAAACATAACTAAGGCTCTCCTGATAAATCTACTAATTTACCTACAGCCCATGCAAGCAAATTAGCTTATACTTTTATCATTTTTTGTATTACATTTACTCATTGAAATATTTATTGTGAATTTAAATTATATGCTCCAATAATTTCAAATACCTTATAACTTTTATTTACTTCTGCAGTTGATCAAAAGGCTCTGATTTTGGAGCTTCAGAGGCAAATATTCTTGTATATCTATTAAGTAGGAAAGGGGTCTGAGGTGGCAGGATAAGATGGTTTTTGCCTCACTCCAACCGAAAGGGAAACCGGAAAACATAGTTTGTACAATTTTCCCCAAATAATTGACATTCACTTTTGCATAAAGTTTGTGAAGACAGAGACACAAGTGTGGAGAATTGAAGTAGGAGAATCAATGGAAGGTATCTTCTTAGAGCACTTCCACTTTGCATCTTTTCTTGTAGAGCTAATTGACCTGTGGATAAACTAATTTTGGATTTGTTTGTGCCATGAGGACTCTCTTATTATACCTGGTGTTGTACTGTTGTATGTATGTTGCTGAATTTTATATTTATAGTTCTGGAAAACAGTTATGATTGCACCACTACTACTTACTACAATGATGGCTTGATAAGGCTGTTAGGAGCACCTGATCCTTGAATGTGATATATATTTTAAACCTTTTGAATTATTTAATTAGGTTTTAAATTATATACTCCAATAATTTTAAGAATCCTAGTGACCACAATGGCAATTTAGCTGATATTTTTATCTCTTTCTGTATTCCATCATTTCTTGAATTATTTAATGATTAATTGGATTACACTCTTCATCTTTATAAAAACTATTGCCTTTTTTTTTTTTTATTATTATTATTATTATTATTATTATTATTTTGTAAAACATTGAATTATCAACTTGCGAACTTCAATATTGCCATTCTCTTTAATGGGGTCACATAACACTAACCGTTTAAGCTTTTAGAGTACGTTTTGTAGTAAGGTATCAGAACTAAAATGTCTTGAGTTCAAACCTCAAAGCCACCTTTATAATTAAAATTGAAATACTGTGTAGGCTCAAATGAAAGTCTCATGTGAGAGATCTTGGTAGAGGACATAAATATTAAAATTATTCCATTCCTAACAACTTGAACTTTTAAAATAGATGATGGTTAACACTTTTGCACATGCCATATGTTTATTGATGAACAATAAAAATAAATAAATAAATAAAGTCTCTGATCTTGGAGTTTCAGAGCCAAAACTTTCTTATATGTGTTGATCAGCTAGGCAAGTGTTGAGGTGGTTAGATGAGGTGGTTTCTTACCTCAGTCCTAGTAGAGGGGACATATTCCTTACAATTTTCCCCAAATAATTGAGATTCCAAACAAGGAGTTTGAGATAAAGATTGTGAAAACAGATACCATTTTATCATTTCCCTTCCTATATGTATTGAATAGCTAGGCAAGGGCTGAGTTGGCTAGATGAGGTGGTTTCTTACCTCAGTCCTAGTAGAAGGGGGCATATTCCTTCCAATTTTCCCCAAATAATTTGGATTCCAAAGATTTTCTAACACCACTTGCACCTTGCAGCTCTAGGTGATCGATGATTCCCTAAAAGGACTTGGTTTTCTTTTGCTTTACTGTTGCAGAAATATTATTCTTATCTTTTAGATCACTTTTTGTACCATTCATTAGTGTTAAATAATGTCAATTTCAGTAGTTTAATCTTGAGATTAGAATGCAATCATTTTATGAATATTTTTTGGTCATTTTCAGAGAAATTCATATGAAACTTCTAGTGGTAGTCACCTATAGGGTCATTCAGGTAAATGTAAAGACATTTATGCCAAAGTGAAAATTTATTCATTTTATTGGTTTATTTAATTACAAATTAATTTCATTATTATTAACAAGATATAGTATAGAGTAATCCAATTTTCAAGCAACAATAAAAATGTTTTTTTTTTTTTTCTTAAGATCGGTTATGATTGGAAAATTTTAGTAACAGCTCTTAATGACTCAACTCACTGGTAGCATTCTGAGTGGCTTGGTTGATTAGTTAAGGGAAAGATGAAAAGAAAATAGGTTCAATTTTGCTTTCAACTCGAAAATAAAGAAAATATTGAATTCAGTGTGCCGGATTTGACTCCTCATTTGATCCTTCTCTTTGTGTGCAATTTTTTTCTTTAAAAATATTCAAGAAATGATACAAATGAAGCCTCCCAACCTAAAACAGTTCTCATCCATCCTGAATCCTTTACGCACACTATAGGGTGGCTAGGGGCTTCAGTCAAAAGTGAGTCGGATTTCTCTCCGTTGAAGTTTTTCATGCTGATTTCTTAAATTTTTTATTTCTTCATTCCTCCCAATTTGTGGTGATTTTTCTAATTCAATTAATTTTATAAATAGCTAGTACCAATTAATTTAGTTTGGATGACCCACTTGATGATCTTCATAACCAAAGTACCAAACTTAAACAAGGTTCATATTGAACAGAAGAATGATCCAATAGCCAATGAGGTTTAGCTAATCTGAAGGCCCATGACTCAATAGTAGTTAAGAAAGTCGAACTTTAACATCATCATTAGCTAACCTTGTGTTTTGAAATCCAAACCTACTCTCAAACATTTCATAAATTCTTACTCCAAGATGCTTCCAACAATTGAGAGAAGATTGAGAGAGAGAAAGAGAGAGAGTTAACGATTGTAGTAAAAAAAGGGACAACTTCATAGCTAAGCTAGAACATATACAATACTTCTATTACACAAGTGTAGCGAAATATATTACAAGGAAGCATAGAAAAATACTGTAGCGAAATATATTACAAGGAAGCATAGAAAAAGACTACAAGTCTAAGTGTAGCAAATTACAAGAAGGATAGCGAATGATTACAAGTCCAGCTGAATTTGATATGAGTTTTTATTACAAGAGGAGTATATTTAACTATATATGTAAAGTACCAACTAAAGAGAGCTTATTAAGACATATGAAGAGGCTTTCTCTTGCGATAATCCATGATAAGTGTTCCGTTATACAATTTTGCTGCCTTAAAGTCTTCCATCAAAGGAACTTTGGTCCACTCATCTCCAAAGGGCTGCATAGTTGTTCTTTCAGAAGGCCTCCCCTTTCGTCCATAGGTTGCATCCAGTTGAGCAAAGCCTTCCAACCCAATCTTCACAAGGTCTGGCTGAGGTGCCATTTCTGGATAAGAGCAGAAGAAACGTAGACTTGAGAAAGTAACTTTGTCTTGGTTTTTTGATAATAAGGCCAAAAGGGTAGAACCCTTTATATAGAACCAAGAAAGGCCTCTAACTTCCCACTATATGGTGACTGGGGATTCCTTCTGGATATTAAGGGGCTCATTTTACAGTTGAAGCCTTGAAGACTAGTGGAAGTCATTATAAGTGCCTTGCATGCAAAGCATAACAGAATTGTGTAGGAGTAATAATATTGTCTTGTCTTCTTTTTGTTTAGAGTGTCTGGATAAATAATAAAAGGAAAAAAAAAAAAAGGTGCAGATATTTATCTGGTTACCTTTCCGTGGATCTTGCATGGATTAGATGCTTAGGGACTCTTTTTTGGTTTCAGTTATTCAAACTGCTTTAGAAGATTGCTAGGAATCCCTTATCCTTAAGAATAAGATTGCTTTTGCAATTTTTGACTGCTTTAATCAGGTATTGAATTATATGTCCCAAGAATTTCATATAAATTGTTTTGGACTTTGAATTGTATTGAAATATCTTTATTATTATTATTTTTATTTGTAGTAGTGTTTTTAACCGTGTTTTATGTAAGATCCCGATAACCGTGGTATTACGTAGTTAAGATTACTCTAATTATGGGGTAACTGTGATTCCTTCTAGATAGATATTTAGGGACTCTGACTATGATTCCTTCTAGATAGATATTTAGGGACTCATTTTACAGTTGAAGGCCAGTGGAAGGTCATGATAAGTGGCCTTTCATGAAATTTGAGTAGGAATATATTGTCTTTATGAGTAGAGTGTCTGGATAATAGAAGAAATAAAAAGTGGCAGATATTTGTTTGGTCTCCTTTTGTGGATGTTGCATGGGATTAGATGTTTAGGGACTCATTTTTTGTTTCAGTTATTAATTAAACTAATTTAGAAGAGTGCTAGGAATACCTTATCTTAAGATTAAGATTACTTTGAATATTTTTTACCCTGAATATTACTTAGTTCAAAATTTTTGATACTCCTTTAATTATATGTCCCAATAATATATCGAGACTTTTATATAGAGATTATTTTGATTTAATACCATAGGAGCATCATGGAATTTTCTTTACTGGGATCACATCTTACTTGTCAACCATGTGTCAATTGACGAACGATAACAAAATATTCTAATCTTGAGTTCCATATGCAAATTAGTCTTCTATTGTAATGTTACTGATTTTTCATATTTTTTAATTTCTGGAATTTATTTAATTTTTCTAGATTATTGTAATAATTGCCTCGTTTTGTGTGTCACGCGGGTCCCTAGGGTCATTTTAGTCATTTTCTTGAGCCGAGAATTTTAGAAATGTAATTTTTAATCATTGTAATTCAATAAGAAGTGACGTTATCATTTTTAGAATTTTTCAAAAGTCGGGATGATTTCTGGACTTGAGAACTTCTCTCGGTTTTCTCATCTTAAGTGAGGAGCGTTATCGACATTTCGCATGTGTGTGTATTTATATTCATGTACGTATGTTGTATTAGTAGTATTAATGGAGGGTGATATTTTATGGCATTGTTGAGGTTATAAAGGAGTTTAATGGGCATTTTTGTCATTCTGGCTTCATACACCAACCTAGAGAATTCTAGAAAGATGGCTTTATTTTAGCACATTCTTCTTTCCCATCACTTTCTGCAAACATGTTCTTCCTCTCCCTATTTTCTTTTTCTCTCTATATTACTCTCTTTCTTCTCTCTATAATTTCTTCATGCTAGAAGAAGATTTGGTTAAGCCGGAGTTAGCAAATTATAGATCATTGCAAGGGCCACGTTTTGGTACCGGTATTACAAGCTTTTGGTGGGATTTGAGTTTGGGGCTTGGAGGTAGGACTTGCTGAGTCCTTGTTCGGTTTGCTATCTTGAGGTAGGGGAAGTCTAAACTATGAATTTCTATGGTTTTAGTGAGTTTCCTATGTGTTTTTTTATGTGTAAATCTGGTTGGTTTGAATATGTTCAATTCTGTCAAGTATTGAATTGTGAAGCATGGTTTATTCTTTATCTACATGATTAGTGATGAAATGGTTTTGCTAAATTTTGAAGTTTATGTATGATGTTGTAGCTCGTATCCCCATGATCCCATTTCATGATCTCTTCTTCTTTGGTGGTAGCTCACGGGATTTTTAGGAATGTACTTTAGGCTTTCTCGACTGAGCTGTTGAGCTCACCCTATTATCATTAACAATTTTTAAAAATTCGGAGGTGAACCAGTGAATGATATGCATCCGAGGTCATTGATCTAGATAGGAATACATTTCATTTTAATTGTATTAAACTTATGTAATTTTGGCCATGGAGGCCTCATTTTTCTTGTATTTTAATTCTTTGGAAATTGTATAAAATGGGACTATGTAATTTTTGCATGATGAATGGGTAATAGAGTTATTTTTGATCAATTGTAGATGCCTTTCAATTATATATGTCATGTTTTATTGACGTGAGTTGGGTTCAGCTGCACAACAAGTTGTTTATTAGGTTCGGCTCACTAAGAGTCCAGGGTTCTAGACTATCAGGTTGCATATAGTAGTTATCCAGGGCCTGTTGGCTGGCTGACAAGGAGAACCAGCTAACTAACATAACTATCCGAGGACTTTCCAGAGAGTTCTATGGTGAGAGGCCTTGCTTCGGCCGACTGAACCTCACCATCAGCCGATCGAAACCCATGTTCAGAATGGCCGAAGGCCGAGCCTTTCCTTTGGAACGGCTGGAGGGTGAAACCTTCCTTTTATAATGGCCGAAGGCCGAACCTTGTCTTCAGAACAGCAGAAGGCCGAACCTTTCCTTTGGAAGGGCCGAGGGCCGAACCTTTCCTTTAGAACGAACGACCATGTAGGTCAGACCGACCGACCAGGTAGGTCAGCCGAACGATTATGCCTGTCAAACCGACCAACCAAGGGCTATCAGTTGGACGACCCCTTTCTCACTGACTTGAACATTTAACTCTCTCTCCTTATAAGGTTGTGTCTTAGAGCATTTTGGATAATGAATTGACTCGTTTGACAGTTATGGACACAGGAAATAGATGGTATGACTTAGTTGACCTCGGGTTTAGGTAAGGACCCAGTTAACGGTTTGGACCCACAGGTTCGAGTCATTACAAAATTGGTATCAGAGTATTAGGTTCGAAAACCTAAGGATGATGGGTAGGGTTGACCTAGTGGAGTTAGAATTAAGTGTGACGGTGTTGCATGCTTATGTGGTTGTTACTTACTTTAATTAAAAGAATGATTTGTCACTATGTGTTTACATGCATGCTTTATGATAATGTCTTTACTGTTATTAAGTTTATTGTTTAGTAAATGAAAAAGCATGCTTAATTGCTAAATGCTTACATGAAATCACTTGTATAGTTAATGAAATGATTAAATTTGTTTAAAGCATACCTAATTGATGATGTCAAATGTTGATGCATAAATCATTGTATGATTGAGCTGCTTGGTACATGCTTTATGCGTTACGTGATTATTTGTAAAATTGTTTACTATTGATGAAAGCATGCTTAGTTAACTACATACTTAATTGTTAAATGTTATACAAGTTATTATTACAAGTAATTGAGCATGGATTATGTGAAGTATATAGTTTAGGATGTGACAACTTTTATTTGAGTGCGATAGTTATGATTCTGGTTTGGGACGTAGTTACACACTTAGGTTCATGTTGTGGTCATTCAGCCACTATGGAGTAGATGTATGCATGACTTGTTGGTTTCGTTATTGACGGGTTTTAGTGTCTGAGATAGTGTTGTATGTTGAGTTGCGGAAGGTTTTGATCCACGTAAGTGAGGGGCTTGATCATTTTTATGTTTTTGAATGTTTAGTTCATATCGAACGGTTAGTGTGAGCATCATAGCTTGTGGATTAAGCTACTTTATGTATCCTTGTTTTAATCATTTGGTTATCTTTATAGAATAGTGGTTAAAGATTATGTGAATTGATGGATCCGAATGAAGTTGGACAGTGAATGGGTGAAGGGTCATCCCAACCAAATAGGGTTTTGATGAGACAGGACCGAGAAAGAGAGGTGGATGATAATCCACAAGTACCGGAGGACGATGTTCTAATAACAAGGGTTGTAGCCTCAGCCTTTTGAAATTTATCGAGTTCCACAACTCCTAAAGTGGTACCATAACTGGCTATTCAGCCACAAGAGACAGAGATGGAATGGAATCTTCGGTACCTTATCCAGTTTAACAAACTCATGAAATAGCATTTGAGGGAGGTCCAGACCCGTTAGTAGCGGACAATTCGTTAAATGAAGTTGAAAAGCATTTTAGGGCAATAGCAGTGCTCTATAATCAGTTGAAGATCACCTTAGCTACGTACAAGTTTGTTAACGACGCGGCGGTATGGTGAAAAACCATGACTAGTGCGCATGATATTGACAGTATGAGTTGGGATGCATTCAAGAGTCTTTTCTTTGATATATGTTTCCCGTAAACTAAGAGACGGGAATTAAGGATGTAGTTTGATGGACTTGAATAAAGTGACATGTCAGTAACAGAGTATGAAAATAAGTTTACTTCTCTTTCACGTTTCGCTTTGGATGTGTTAGGGAACGAGGAAGAAAAGACATGGTATTTTGTGTATGGCCTACATCATTCTATTAGGTCGGGGGTGACACTTTTGGGATTAAAGAATTATTCAGAAGTGGTCACGAGAACATTGATGGCAGAAGCAGAAGCAGAAACCAAAGATGGGCAAGAAAGGAGTGGTATTGTGGGTTCTCAGGGACGAGGTGCGAGTGTGGGTACTTCTTCCACGAGTTAGGACAGGAAGTGGCACAGAGATGTTTCATGGTTTTCTCAGGAGCAGCGGACTGTAGGTCCTATTCTTATTGTTGGTGCTTCTTCAGGGTCCTCTAGGATGAGCTTGGTGTGTTATCACTGTAAGCAACCAAGACACTATAAGATGGAGTGTCTTCTTGATAAACCTAGTTCTGGAGTTTGTTTTCAGTGTGGTTAGCCAAGCCACATGAAGAGGGATTGTCCACAGAGGAGATGAGATATTACTGTGATTGATTCTTGTGTAACGGGGGTTACATATGAGATTAGGCGGATGCTTGTGCATAGTTGTGCTGGATGTAATGAGGGCTACCTGTGAGTTTTGTAACGGGGGCTACCTATGACTATGTTGTAATAGGGGATACCTGTGAATTATGTCGGTTGTAATGGGGGACACCTGTGAGCTGGCGTGTATTGTATTGAGGGATACCTGTGAGTTGTGTCGGTTATAATGAGCGACACCTGTGAGCTGGCATATGTTGTAATTGGGAATACTGATGAGCACTGAATATATGTATTTTCGTGCCCCTAACTATGTATATGTTAAGGCCTAAAGTGATACTTCTATCAATAGTTAGACTAATTTAAGTTTAATGTGTGTTTGAAGGTATTTTCCCAGAAATATGGTTAAAACCAGGACTTTATGATGATATCAAAGCTTACATAACCGTTGCTGGTCAATCAGAGCAAACTGAGAGCTTAAATGGTGGTGTTTGAAGCAATTCAAGCCTCAGAGCTTGAGCTTAAGTGTTGAGGCTCGAGCATCACAACAATAAAGAAAGAAAAGTCAACAAAGTGCAATGCTCGAGCATTCAGGCCTTGTTGACTGTTCTTGTCT
>JAOTQH010249775.1:0-11990 GCA_025631255.1 Cornus kousa | reverse complement strand
CAATAAATGAGCACGTAGGACAAAATATATCTCATATATATGGATCTATCCAAACTTTTAAATATATCCACATTAAAGTTAGTGACCATGTATTTTATTTTATTTTTATTTTTTTTAAAGTGAAATAAAGTTAGTGACCATGTTCATGAACGGATTTGTAAACAAATTCACTAGAGAGTGGTGAAAATGACTTATTAGGCTTGTTAATTAGTTTGATTAAATTGGGACTCAAAATCATTGAACGAAAATGAACTCGAGTTTAATTGATTGTGGACATTGAGTTTAAACAGTACAGCTTGACCCATTTCGATCAGCTCGGGTTATTAGGGTTTTTAACTTTTTGGTTCGCTGTCAATTGTCATTTGATGTTTTTTATTCTATTATTAGGGTTTGTGTGTGTGTGTTTTTAAATCAATAACGCAATAATTTTATTTATTTATTTATTTTTGGTAAGGTAGTGAAGTAGAATTGAAAAAGTAATCTTTCCCTGTCGGTTCTCTTTCACTTTTATTATTCCTAGGGTTGGTCTCAAAACTTTTCATTTCCTTGTATAGTATAACATTCTTAAAACACAATAAATTGTTTTTGCTTAACGAGATATTTTGAGGTCTCATTATTTGGCAAGGACTATGTGGTAGATACAGATGTGATCGGAAAAATTCTTGGCATACGCTAGAGTTTTTCAAGCAGTGGCTATTATCTTTCACTTGATCATTCAGGACTGAAGTGGGAAGATATTTGTACTGAGCTACGTGTTCTAGACTTGCCAAGGTACCCTGACTAAATTCCATCTCGTTATCTTACAGATGAGGCAACGTTTCTGAATTTGTTTGCCATCTCCAATCTCTGAATTTGTTTGCCATCTCCAATCTCGGTTATTTTAGGAAGAAAGATGTTATCTCTTCAGATCGTGCAGAGGTATTATATCTACTATCTATTAATGCACTAATACATCTTGATTCTTCTATTTATGGCCTGATGGTAGCGCATTACAAGAACAATACCAAGAAGAAGTCATCTTTATTCCCTATGATCATCATGAGATTGTATCGGCATTTTGAGATTCCACTTCCACCCCATGCTCATCATATCGAGATTATGTCTGATATGGATGTGAGGGCTTATAACAAGTCTAAATCCGCAAGGGTTTCATCTAGGAAAGTTAGCAGGGGTGCAACTGCTTCTTCATCATCGCTTCCTGAGATTACTCAGCTCTTTTCGACTAAACGAATTTGACCACATTTGATGTTAATCTTCTCTACTCACTGATTCTTCAGAATCAAAAGGCCATGATGGATGTTGTTCTTGATCTTCAAGAAGATGCTAGATTGCTTAAAGAACAAAGGCCTGATAGTACTTCTGAGAACGTCTACAGACGAGCCCCTTGTGATACCCCTCGATTCTAGAGTCACGGGTGATTAAGTCCGAGCACAAATACGAGGGATATCAAACAATTAAGTATATAAATGAACACAGAATACAAAAGAATTAAGAAATAAATAATAAAGGCTGAAAAAAATTTAAATAATAAATCCTCAAAATTAAATAATTATAATAATCCGACAATCCAAAACCTCCAAGATAACAATTCCGGAATCCATCTAGTGAACCCCTAAATAAGAATTCCAACTGGAAAATAAATAACTGAAAATTAAAATCCAAATCTAAAACATAAAAGGAAATCCTACATAATCGAAGGAATGACTGACTTTCTCTGCTCAGCACGATTAAGCTTTAAGGTTGGAATTGTCAAACACCTGAAAAAATAAGAGTGGGTCAAGCCTATGAACAAGTTCTATTCTAACTACAATCCAAACAGAGATTCGACACGTAGATACATCCTAGATAACTCAACAATATATATCTAGTCCATACATATATATATCAACACTAAGGGACTCTCACTGGACTACAAAAGGGTTCTCAACCTGAATAGAAGGCAACATGCAAAATGTATATGAAGTGGGTATGAGTACCTAGACCTAACTGGGTATACCTCAAACCATTATAGCCAGCTATACATCCCAATGCATATACGTTCCCTAACCCTCGATCCTGAGACTCAAGCTCATATCTAGAGGTACCATAACTATATATCTGAAATCCATCCAAAACCAAAGTAATGCCGCTCAATTGTTCATTGCCTTGACACGACATAGAAGTAGGATTTAACCTTATAGTTAATCCATGCATAAAGTAGGTAGGACTTAGTATTTTGAACTAATTCATCCCTAGTATGCCACTGTCCCACACCGGTGCATACAATTCATAACATCCATATAATTGACAGAACAAAATTTAATAGTTCATCAATTAAAATCCAGAATAAGTATAATAAAATCTAATAAGTATATGACCCTATTATGCATCTAATATAGATTTAAAAATCATATCCCAGTCATTTAAATTGGTAACATCAAATTAAGTAATTAAATCCCTTCTATCCGCTAACAGCATACAAACTTGTTTAAACTTTGATACTGTTCAAATCATTAGCATATAAATAAAACTGATACATCACAGGGTTTTAATATACTATGAAATAATATTTAGAACCCTCCTTAATATCCCAAAACAGTTAGGGAAACCAAAATCATCCAAACAATGCCCAAACTACCTCCAGTATGTATCAAAACAAGAGAGCTTGCTCTCAAAACTTGAGAGCATGCTCAATCCACATATGGAGCCGGCTCCTTAGACCTTGGAGCCGGCTCTATACATGAGGGAGTCGGTGCCCCATCACCTGGAACTGGCTCTTCACAAGAGGAAGTTGGCTCCCACTTCTATGGAGCCGGCTCTCTCCCCTTCTAAGAGCCCTAACCCAACTTCTACCTGTTCTACTCATTCGTCCTCGTCTCTGGCAAGTTTAAACATCTTTGTAACTTTCTAATAGGGTTCCTAGGAGTTCAATTTATGCTCGAATTTATTCCAAAACAATTACAAGCACAGTATGTTTCATAAACAACAATTCAAAGTACATAAAATGAAACAATTTATGTGATAACCAATTTCAATTCATAGCAGACGATACAGTTAAAACTCTGAATTAATAAACATACAAGTTCCATTTTAAAGTATGATTTAGTCCTGGAGATTATCTAAGCATGCATATAACACAGGTCAAAGGAAAAGAGCAAGAAATAGAACTTGCCTCTGATTTCAGTTTTGAAACCTTAAACCTTTGTCACAGAAAAATCCGACGACCCTGGTTGCTTTCACAGACCCTCCGTTGCTCTTGGTTCAACCCACAAGCAAGCGTCACTCACCTCTCCTTGGTTCAGCCCTTATCTTAGCCAAACCCTAATCTTCCTCTCTCTGTTTTCTTTCAGACTCTTTGTATATCTCGTCGCCTCTACTGTTACGTGATTAGAGTTCTAAAACCCATGACAAACTTAAACAAGTATATTTATGGACCAATAATTTTACCTTAATTCTAATCATATTAATAGACAGAAAAACTAAAATAAAAGTATAACTAGTTGGCCACCACGTGATTACCTAAATAGAAATATAAAACCCTAATTTAACATTATTAAAATATATAATTAAATTAATCCCATAACCTAATTAAACAATTAATGAAAACAAATAATCAAATTGCCACATAAGCATACATTAATAAAACAAATAATGAAATTAAATACAACCAATTAAACAAAGAATTCAATTAACTAAAACCAATCACAACTAGGCAAATAATCCAATAATCAAATAAAAATGAAATAATAATTAATTAAAATACCGAGAATATCCTTTTAAAATTAGGGGTACTACACCCCTCCAGTTCCGTCACTTATTCCTAAGGATGATATAGATGAGGAGGATGAGGATGCCGAGGATGATGATAATGGGAGTGATACTGATGATAGTGATGAGGACATTCCAACGTTGAAAGTTTCATTTGCTGGAAATGATCCTGATGCTTGATTCTATGTTCATATCATACATGTATTATCTTTTTGTTCAGTTTTTACATTGTCATCACTTGATTTTTTTTTTTTTTTGGATATTCTCTTTTGACTGCTGACATGTAATAAACTGATTATTGTTTTCTCTATTCTGTATTGATTCTACTTTTTATAACCTGTTTCAATTACTTTGACAATTTTGTTCCAAAAATTGGGAGAACAAGGTTATATTAAGGGGAAGGAAAATTTATAATTTTTGGATAAATTTTTTAGGATGAGTTTTTAAACTTGTTTTATTAAGCTTTCACTAGTAGTTTTGCTTGATTCATGTGCAAGAATTCAGGTGATATTTTGTCTAAGCAAACAGAGATAACAACATTTCGTCTTTCCTTAAACAGTTGTAATTTACTTTTCTGTTTTGGGTAAATTATGCATTATTTTTAGGGTTTTGTCACCAAATTGCCAAAGAGGGAGATTGTGAGATATATTTTTGTAATTAGGATATTTTGATTACAAAACAAGTCCTAATCGAGTTGTAATTTCAGTTACTATATTAGACTTGACATTGACTGCGGAATTAAAAGTTTGTTCAGAAAAGAAAAGTACTGTTGATCATCGAAAAGGTAAGAACAACATATTAGGACATCGTTTCCCACTTAGGACACAATTACCTACATGGTATATGCTCAGAGTTTCCAAAATATAGAAAATCTAAGTTTCAGTTGGATTCTGTCAATTGGGAACCGGTACCAAGATTTGGGAACCGGTTCCAGAAACTAAAATTCAAATAACTCTTTTCTGTCCTTTGGGAATAGGTACCAAATGTGGGAACTGATTCTAGAATTCCTGATTGTAAAAGGTTTTCAGCTTCCTTGATTTATTTAATTCCTTTTTCATCCAACTTTCCTTCCAAGTCCTATACACGAAATTTCTTTTATTTTCAGAAAGAATAGGACTTTGCAAACCTCTATATAAACCAAAACATATACATTGGTTTAGAAACGGCTTTTGGTATACAAATTCATTATTTTTAAAAGCCTTAGGAAGACACTACAACAAATCTGGGTTCTTGGTATGAAATTTTTTGCCACGCATAATTTTTGGTGGTAAAAGGTAGTGTTTTGCAACAAAATTAAATTCTTGTGGCTAGATATTGGTATTTGCCACGGAGTAAATTTTTCGTGGCAAATACTAGGTTTTTGTCACGAATATTAAGGGCAACCTAAAAATTTGTGGCAAAATATCAATTTTGCCAAAACAAATTACGGACGGCATGCAAAATTGTGGCAAAATGCTATTTTTACCACGAATTTTTATTCGTGGCAAATGTATTTCCTTTTGCCACGACTATATTTATGTGGCAAATCGCTATTTGCCATGATGTTATTCTCGTGACAAAAATGTTATTTTGGCATGAATTATTTTCCTTGTGGCTAAAAGATTGTTTTCACCACGAATTATCATTTGTCACTATAATATACTCTTTTACCACGGAACTATTTTTGTGGCAAATCTATTAGTAATTCGTAATGATACTTTATTCGTGGCAAAATCGTATGTTTTGCCATGAATTTTTAGCCATTGTGGCGAAATATCATTTTTGTAACAAATTCATTTTCGTGGTAATTAGGAACTCTTTGCCACATAGTTCATATCTTTGTTGACTATTTTTATTTTTTATTTTTAATTCCTTACATAAGGAAACACTAGATCCCCACCTAAATAAGTCAATTAATTGTTGATAAAACTCCAAAATTGCACTCTTTAAATTGCACTTTTTTTAAATTCCATTCCTTGTCATTCAAAAAAGAAAAAAAAAAGAAAAAAAAAGGCACCAAACATTCTTATATTGAATTTAGATTAATCACTACATAAATCAATAATGCAATATTATTGAATAATTAAAAAGTAAAAGGTAGAATAAAAAAATATAGATCATATATCAAATCTCAAATAAACTTGCAACTACAAAATTTTAATTCTATTTAGTAAGAGTATAAATAAAAGATTTAGTGAGCTGGGAATTAAATGGAAAAAAAAAATCTTAAAAATAGGACTTTAATGTAATTTTTTCTTTTAATTGCTAATAATTTCATGATTTTAATTCTTAATTAGATATATAAATCCATTAATATAATCAAATAATAGAACATAGTAATCCCACCTATGTCCTTTTTAGTCATTAATCAAGGAAAAATGGCACAATAATATAACTTTTCTAATAGATAATGAATAAACTTAAATTGGTGTCGCTAAGAAGAAAATTTAAAGGTGCTCTGTTAGACATAATTAATTCAACAAAACCAAATGTACGTAGAAACATTAATAAATCAAATATAACATAGTAATTCCACTTATGGTAATTTGACTTAATTTTATTGATCGTTCAATGTAAAAGGGAATAATAAAGCTTTTTTTAAGGGATATTGAATGATACTTGCATTGTTGTCAGTAAAGAAAGAAAATATTGAACAATGTAGCCAAGTGGTACTCCCTAACCTTTGAAAGTCTTTCTTACCAATTAAAAAAAAAAAAAGAAAAAAAAAAGGTCATTTATTAGTTGGATTTATTTATCAATTAGTGTGTATAATATACACATACTTATCCTTCAAGTACTAAATCAATAAATAATTAAACTTAATTCACACATGGTACACATATATTGTTGCACATAAATATAAATAATTAACTTATTATACGACCTATTCTATTATATATTAATTGATCACCTTGAGATTGAGATGACTTTTAGTGAACTTAATTCCAAACCACTAAGTTAGATACAATAATTAATATTAAATCTTAAAACATTATAATTATTATTACAATACTGTACTATGTTAACCTTAAGGATTTTATCCAAGGATAATCTAATTGTTTTGATGATTACAAATCATTTAATGAAGTTTATGGACTAATGTTTACATTGAGTATTATAGATTATTCACATCAAAGATTGACCTCAATGAAGCAATAAAGATCAATTCTAAGTATTCTATTATTCAAGATCATATCAAGAAAAGCAATGGATATAAAGAAGATGTGAAGTTTCAAAGAGCTAAATGCAAATCTATCCAATGATAACTTGGACAACAATGATTAATCAAGCAAGCAACTCAAAGAAAGGAAGAAGCAAGAAACCTCAAAGCATAAATGATCATGGACAAAGCTTGAAGAAAGGGGTAGATAGGATGATGAGTGTTTAGAATTCAATGTTACAGTATTTATGAATCCATTTGAAGCTTATCTCTATAGAACCATATATATGTCAAATATATATATATATATATATATGATTAAGTTCATAGTCAATTGTTAATGGTTTAAAGACTCATATGGATGATGTAATGATATGCATGGTTCAATACATATGAAGTTATTACTAAAGAATAAGTTAGTTCAAGCTTACATAAGCTTTAAAAGAACTCAACACTTGAGCTAGAAATGTTAGGACCATGCACATCAATTATATAATTTATTTTGGTTTCTAGAAAGTAGAGTCTAAGTCATTAAACTTATTTTTCATCCACATGGCCTTTGTTACCATGACTGGATAAAAGACTTTATGACCTGTGCATTTTTTATGAAAATTTGTTTTTGCTGTTTTTGGCTAAGTTTGAAAAAAAAAAAAAATGAAATTTTGAAATAAAGATATTTTCAAAATAATTTTCCCGGTATTTACTCGTTACATATTAATTAGCCAAATCTGATTTATCAGATTTTAGTATCAACTTTACATTAGTCTATATATATATGTATAATTCAACCAGCATTGAGGATTTGCTGTCTTGCTAAGTCTGGAAGTATCATGTTGAACTGGACTGGTTGTACTCTCTTTCTTTATAGTGAATTTCTTGGCCAAGCCAAGCCCCGAGCATTTTTTGATCCCGAATAGGAGGTAAAATTATGTATAATTGGAATTTATAATTATTTATTAAATTAATTAATTAACTTAAATAATTCAATCGCTAATAAAAGAGTATCTATTTATATATTGGGACTTAAATGGGAAAAAAGATTCAAAAAAAGGACTTATTGCTCATGATGAATTTTTTTAGGATTTATTTGTTTCTCAATGATAAAAGTAGGACTTAGTAATAATTTTTCCTTTTAATATAGGTTTTTAAAATATAGTAAATCAAACTTATATTGGTGTCATTAGAGAGAATACTAAGTCTATTAGTCTCATATTTATTAAACACCTATGCAAAACAAACTTAAAAAACATTAATAAAGATGAATTTCACTATCAATTAGTGTATGCCATATTGAGAAAACAATATATATAAATAAATTTACTTATACATGAAAATTAATTTAATTTGTATGACACTTATATAACACTTGTAGTATAATATATACTATTTAACAAAATAATTTATTTATTTAAATGGTTTATAAAAAGTTCTAAATATTTAAACAGGTTATAAATTTTTTTATATTTAAATAATCTTTTATTTTTTATTTTTTTAGCTAAATGCAGGAGCGCCAAAGTTTGGCGCCTGAAATTTGGCAAAAAGGAAAATGAGATTTTCGTATTGGGATGCTAAATCGAGATAGATACCTCATTCTTTTACATTAATTCTCTCATTTGCTCTACTCTCTCATAAGGATGCTCCCTTCCGTAGCATCATCTGATCATGTTAGCGGCCATATCGGATCGTTCTCTCTCTTCTCGATCTTCGCTGGTAAGTGTTCTCCCTCTTCCATCATTCACTCTCACTCTTGCCATGGCTCCTTCACAACCTCGTTTGTCTATTAACATGGCCGATGTTGAGTAAGGACTTGAAGATCAGCAATCGACCGAAATTGCAGAACTCTATAGGTAAATGTTTCTATCTTATCTTTCATCTCAAAATGTTTGCGGAATATTTATTTCTGTATGTGGATAAGTAATTGTGATGAAAAATCAGTTGGGGATTTTAGGATTTGAGGATTTTGCTAAATTAATTTGATGCAATTTATTGATTTTCTTGAAGCCTTACGTTTAATTAGAGTTCTATTATGTTTTATGTTTGTGAATTAATGAAAAAGTTTTCGTGGTTTAAAGGAGAGGAAGAGGAGACGTTGAAGATATGGGTTATAAAGACTATTGCTGAGATAATGAAGCTCAGAAATGTGCACTCAAGGTGCTTGTAAAATTGTCTGAACCAAATCTCCAGCTTTTCTACTAGAATTTTTTAAAGTAAAATGCCCCCAAATCGTGCTAGGACCAAACCAGGGCAGTGTTAAGCCCTTCCCCTTCCTCCTCCTTACCATGATCCTACTTTTTTCATGCCATTGACAATTATTTCCAGTGGAATGGTTTGGATTTAAATATACTTGCACATAAATCACAAATATACATGAACATATATAGAAGTACAAGTAATCATTGGCTCCTCTTTCCTTTCTTCCATTAACCGAGTTGTTAAATTTTAATTAATTGAGTTCAAATTATTGTTCATATTTATTGGCATATACTTTGTAGATACTAATGTCTATAGCACTTGTCTGTATACTTTCTTAATCCAATCTCTGAATTTTCCATAGCTGATAGCCATAAGTACTTATTCTATAACTACTTCTCTTTCTCTCTCTCTCTCTCTCAATCTATGTCTCTCTCTATAGTCTAACAATTATATATTTATATGTCAGAAACCAATTGAAGGATTATTGGGTGAATTTGTAGATAAAGCGTGCAAAGAGATACTGATTGTTCCCCTCTTTATCCCTATTTATTTATTATCAGGCTGATACTTCCTTTTTTCTATGAAAAACAATTTAATATAAGGTAAAGATAAAACAAATTCCTTGTTTATTATCATGGTGGGTTGACTAACTTGTTTATAATCCTGTGTATGCTTGCTAAATCAGAAGTTTATTATCATGTCTATCTAGATTGTCACCAGGTGGTGCTCAGAAGTTTATTAATCTCTGTAGAGGCAGCTATTGTGATGTAATAGCTAGCATGCTGGGTAAGTTCACCTTTTACACTGTTCACATTAGGATGTTCAAATTAACCATATTAATTTATTGTGTTTTTCCAAATTTTCCCTTTCCTATATAATGAGTAATATTATATAGTGATTGCTTTATTCATAAGCATGAATTTCAATAGAGTGAGTACCTACAGTTTAAATTTCACTCCTTGTCATTAAAAAAGGGTTAAGTATCAATTAAGTAAACATTTTTGCATTAGAAACCTTTTTGCATCTCTCTCTCTCGCAAAAATGCGTAGTGGGTTCTCACAATTTGATAACCTACATTACTGTGTTTAATTAATGGGACATGGCCATACCTTTAACAAGACAGTAAGTGCATATTGGAATCTTGTTGAATTGATGATTCTATTTTACTGGTTACCTTGTGATAAAGTACTTATTTTCTATTATTTATGTTCTTAATTTTTCGGAGCAACGAAATTAGGAGCAAAAGGATCAGAATCTCCATGATTCCATTTTACAACAAAGGTCAGAGTATTCTTCTTTTTCATTGCTACTTGATAGGAAATTGTGATTTATATGTTTGGCTTTTTAAGAAAGTGAGAATGAAAAATAAAATAACTTAAGATATGCTTGGTAAGATATCTTATTTATTTTATCTTCACTATCATGTTTAATCCACATGATAGTCCATGGCAATGCATTCTATGCTTAAAAAGTTAAATATTTTTTTCCCCTGCAAATTGTATGTTATGCTTACCCTATGACCTTGTGTGTTTAGCTAGTTGTAGTGTAATGCATTCATAAGTTGTATCATGTTACTTGGATTTTCTTTCTTCTCTTTTCTCTATTTTTGTTTCCTCTTTTTGTCTCTTGTGGTTTGATTGTTGTTGCAGGTAGAAGAAAGATCATCAAACCCCATCAAATGGGTACCAAGAATTCTTCTTCCAAAAGAAAAGCCTTTAAGATCCCCTCTGAGGTATCTCTCTTTGTTTTATCTCCTTCACACACTCTCTCTCTCTATATATATATATATATGTTGTAATTTTAAATTTTTTTCTAGGGTTTTATTTCCCCTTTCATTCACTGGTTCTAAGGTCTAATTTATTGAATCTGCACTTCGATATTATTGAGGATTAAGTTGCCTTACCCAATTATTAATTGGTACATGAATCTGTTACCGAGCAATCATAGTAAAACAAAAGAAAATTTTGAAATACATGTTCAGTCGAACTAAGTCACAATTATTTAATTTCATATTTTTGTTCTATGGGTATCCTAGATTATTGAAATCTTCCTATTAAAAAATCTAGGGCCTGCTTGGTTTAGCTTTTTGGGAACAGTTTTTAAGAGCATTTGAAAACAAAATAAAGTTCAAAAATAATATTCATTTGGTTGCCGGTTTATCTGAAAAACTATCTGTGAAAATTGAGTTAAAAAATGTATGATATAGACAACTTTCTTTTCTAGTTCTCTTACAATGGTTCATTTTTTTTGAAGTCTTGAAAACTGTTATCAAAGTACTTAACCATTTTTGACAGCATGTTAACATCAACTTCAAAAATCAATAGTAATTTTAAAATTCAATCAATTTGAGTCAAACAAAATCATGTATACTCATTAACAATTGTACTTTCATATCCAAAACTTAATTTAAAAGATAACAGTTCTAAGTATAGAGATTTCAGTTCCAGAATCAACATTTTTGGTTTCATTTTCCAACACAACTCTTCATTTAAATTCTAACAATTCTTCAACTAATTTAATGCAAATATGAAACCAAAACAAGGCAATAAAATTAATAATTGTATTTATTCATTGTTTGTTTTTCAGATTTTTGGATGGGCTCATGCTACAAGACTTCATGCTCTTTTTGTTTAAGATGGTTTAAATAGTGAGGTCTTTGAATCCTTTGTTTAGGAATCTATAGCTCATTTTTGTCTAAAATCTTGAAATATTTTATTTAAGATACTAACTTGTTTTAGTCCAAATTATTGGAGTTGAAATTGTTTTAGATGCGAAGACTCATTTTTTTACGTGATGGGTTTTATTATATATGTTGTAAACAATACATTTTTTTATTGGTGTAACTTATGCAATATCAAGTATTTATTTGTTTGCATAATCGTGTTAATGTGATAATTTATTTATTTATTAT
>JAOTQH010249735.1:0-11993 GCA_025631255.1 Cornus kousa | reverse complement strand
CTGCTAGTGTTGCGGCCGCTGTCACTATTTTATATATATATATATATATATATATATATAGTTTGTCTCTAAAATATGCAAAAATCTTTATGTTTACTTTTTTTTTTAATTTATATATATATATATTTTTTCCAATACAAAAGACCAAGACAATGGAGACCGACCACAATTGTTTTATTTTTTATTTATTATTGTTATTATTATTTTTTTAGAAAGAATAGGTATGAAAATTTATTATTGGGTTATAAAAATATCATGTAACCTAGAAGGAGCTACTAATGATTTTATTTGTGTCCAACATCTAGGTCTACACCTAATTATTACGGCTACTTGGAGAATTTGATCCATCCATTGTTTGAAAAATTGATGGATCAACTCTCATTTGGTGTCACTTCCATCATCCCCTACTTTTATGACAAATTACAAAATCCAATGTCTTATGGGCATCTTATGTATCTAATGGCCAAGGCCCTCTCACAAAATAGTTCAAACAGAAATGTTCCGTAAACTCATTCATATTCCACCAGAATTTTTAATTCCCTATGTTTTTGCCGATTTTGAGGTTTTTTTCAAATTAGGAAAAAGAACAAAATAACAACAATAATATTAAATAAATAACGTGGATCTCCAATTTAGTTTTTAAAATAACAATGAACTCCTTTATAATTTTGGTCCATACAACACTAACCTCTTTGTCATAAACTAAGTCACATAGAGTGAGAGGGAGAACACCAAAGTCCAAAATAATTTGAAATCGAGAGTGTCTCGAGAGCATTTACATACTTAAAAGAAAGAAGACAGTTGCTCAGTACCCTGCGTAGCTCGAGCTCAAGAGCTTTAAGTATGTCAATTCGTTGGTCCTTGTCTTAATGAGTAATTATTGTATTTATTTATATTGTTTACTTGCTCGGTCAAAGACCTTTGGGCATGAGGATTAGTCTTCTCTTGCCCGGCGGAGTAATGACCTGACCTCCTTACAAATGGGACACTAGTAGGTGGCTCGAGGCAACTCGTGCCCCTATTCGAAGTGGTGATGCCCCGCATTAAATGCAGGTCCTATCAATGAATCAGAGCATTTAATACGCCGCTTATCCTTTTATTCTAAGAGCATGATCGCGGGTAATAAACATCATATCCCCTTATATAGACGTCGAGGTGAGGTTATTCCTTAGATCTTAGCCACCTATCCACTGCTCATCAGCTTCCCGAGATTATAGAAGAGGAGGAAGGACTTTTCAATGGCCTACATTCTACAACCCCAAGGCTCCATCCTTTTTTCATGCCTCGAGCTCCTTTGTAGGAGAGCTCGAGGTGGATGGTCTCTCTAGTAGCTAGGTTTTAAGCTTCTTTTATAGAAGAAATCTTCAAAGTGAAGATGGTAAGACCCATCCGGTTGGAGCGGGGCACCTCCATATATAATAGAAGAAAACAAAAGGTGTCAACCCCTTTCCGTTGCGAGTTCAATGTTCGCGATTTCAAACCTCATAGCTCGAGACTACTGACTAGTAGTATTTTAGTAATAAATAGCACCACCTAAGGGTATGATGTGGCGTAGTCTTCCATAGCTTGTAATCAGAGTAAAAATTTCAATTATAGAATCTTTGTTATGATGTTGCATATAGTGAACAATAATTTTCCCTAAAATATTTCCTAATTTTGTTCTTATAAAGTTTGAAAATATATTTTTACTCATATATTGTAATAATAAATAATAATAAAATACAATCATTGTAATTGTCATTTAACATATTCCGAGCAAATTACCAAGGGACTTTTAACTATAGAGAAATAAATAGATACGAGTTTTTATTAACAATGGTAGAAACCCCAATTTGCACCAACTATTACAAATATTTTATATTATTATATATATTTATATATTTATTTATTCTTCTTCTTCTTATTATTATTATTATTATTATTATTATTATTATTATTATTATTATTTATGTTTCTCTAATGAAGTTATTGTCCTTTCCCTAATAGAAAGGTATATGATAAACTTCACTTCGACTACATTAAAAATTCAGGTATCCAGTTACAAAATCGAATGTGGCAGGATTAAATTAAGGATAAATGTATCTTATGGAATGGTCCCTTTGAAGCTAAAATAAGACCACTCCCAAATGAGGCTGCTGTTGTAGAGGGTAACAGGAAATACCACTCATAATTAAGAATATAGAACTGGCTATAAACTTGGAGAAAAAAAATAAAATAAAATAAATAAAATAAAATAAAAAATAAAAAATCCTATATCTAACAAATGGTTTAGCAACCTGCAGAGGGTAACAAGTGATACCACTTAACAATGAGAGAATCCGTACATACATATTAGGAAGCATGGATACGGATATGGGTATACTAGATACGGTCACGGCAATACGACAAATCTTAAAAAAAAAAAAAAAAAAAGGGACACCAACGACAACGATACGCCAAAAATATAATAATATAATATATTATACATCCAAAAAAGTAAAATAAAATTAATTGACTTTTACTCATTTTTATTAACATTATCATGAATGTAATCACTAATTCGGAACTCAGAATGGGTGTTTTCGTTTTCTAAAAACTAAAAATAAAATAATAATAATAAAATAAAATAAAATAATTAAAAATAAAAAATAAAAAATAAAAATTCTAATTAACCCATAATTTGTTTTAAAAATGCAATAGAAATCCTTTAAAAAAAAAATAGTAAAACTACTACGCCATGTCCTAAAAGTATCCCAAATGTGTCAGTTTCATGTTCCAATTGTGTCGATGTCATGTCCTAATCGTGTCCAACCAAGAAAAAAAAAAAAACAAATTCTAAGTCATCTAATATCCAGCAAAGTTTTGAAACTAATCATACAAAATCTTGTTCCTCCAGAAGTCAGCAAGTTTTCACCAAAAAAAGAATCAAAGCAAAACAAAAATCGGGTAGAACCAACAATCCCTAGCAATCTTCATATCACCTAGAATTAAAATGCGAGTCCAATGGAATATATAGGATAACTGCAACTTAAGATGACGAAATGTTGACGTACTAGTTCGTCAACTGTCTGGGAATGAGTCATTCTAAATATTATTGATGAATAATAACAATTATAAGAAAATAGAAATACATACTTCCTCCTCGAGATGAGTTGCTTCTGTTCGCTCTCCGCTCTTCTATGTATACTTGATGTCCAGCAATCTGGACCGTAGATGCCTACAAAGAATTCAAAAAAACACAAAAGCTCACTCATACAAAATCAAGGCTAAATATATGTAGATAAAGAGATCGTGGTAAGCTACAGAGCTTGGTCCAAAACATTAATTTCTATTGCGACACAGAAATAAAATATTGAACTTGAAAAGTCAGTATAACGAAAAGAAAAAGTAGCGTGAACCCAAAAATTTAGATGAGAGTTTTTTCAAGACCAAACATAACTGAAGCTCATAAAAGGCACTATAAGATTGAACATGTGTTGATACAGAACTTGTGCGAAAGAAATAGAAAAATGATCATCCATCCATAACAAGACACAAGGCAAAGGTTTGTTTTTATTTCTGCTAACAAAATTAAGAAAAATAAGAAAAAAGTAGATTGAAGATATGGAATGACTAGTAAAAAGTAGGAAATGTATGATCTTCTTACAAAGAAATTTTAATTTTTCGGATAATTTAATATTTTACTGAGACAATCTAGAGCTAAAGAAGTTCTTGGTTCATACATATATACAAATGCACACAGATATATATTCAGACCTTTATTGCATTTTGAACACCAGTGGTATCGTCAAATTCAACAAATGCATAGCAAACGCCAATGTCCTGCATATAAATTTGCACATATCCTCCATTAGTTTAGATTCCTTTAAGGAAGATATACAGGGATAAATTCAAAAGGGAAGCTACAAGAATGAACCTTCCGGTTTCTAATAGCCACGCCATTCAGACTTAGTCTACCAAATTTCTTAAATTCCTCCTCCATTTCAGAAGCAGACACAGTCGATGGTAAATTTCTCACGTAAACAGACTTTATTTCACCTGAGATCATTTAAAAATATTGAAATTCTTGGACCATCCACAATCATGCACTGATAACATACATAAAAATCTAAATGCATATGTAACTTTAGAGGAAAACGAAAAAATGGAACTCCAAGGAATCAGAAATTTATCTTAATGAATTTTTTATCAATCAAATTTAAGGTTGTAATTGATTTTCTAAACAGAACATTTTTATTAACAACATAGAGTAAGATGTTGGTAACATATCAAAGGTCTAGGGAAAGTCAACCAACCTTCATCTTCTACAGCAGAAAATTCATCGGCAGCCTCAGCCCCAGACCTTTCAAAAGCAGTTGATGCAAAGGATTGCTGAGTAGTTGGCTCTGGAACATGATGCCACTCTGAAGCAGGTGGTGTCGTCTTAGTAACAGAGGTCTGAGGAGGTACTGATGATGGAGATTGTCCTTTAGCAACCCGCAACTTTCAATGACAATCAATTAGAAAATAGTGAGTCTCGAAAAAACAAAAAGATAAAAACCGTAAATCACTATATTTTAAAGAAAATAAATAATTAATTATTTATACATAATGTGGAAATTGGTAGAACTAAAAGATATAGTGCATACAACAGAAGCATAAGTGTGCTTTTGGGGCTCCCCAGCAGGTTCTTCAAAAGGAGTAGATAGGTTGTCTTGTATAAGGTTCATTGAACTTTGAGGTGAACCATTTGAATGTACTGCAGAATTGTCTTCTAGAATGTTTTCAGCCTCAGGGACTTGCTGCAGCCCTTGCTCCGGGAAACTGTAGTTGTCAACTGGACCATTTCCTTGAATATTAGCAGCAGCCGCAAACTCCGTAGCCTGGACTTCTCTGCCCATCATGTAGTTGGATACTGCAAAGCAACCACTATTTTACCTTTTCTTTTTAGGAAAAAAATCACAGTATATAGATGCAAATTAGAACTAACAGCCTGATTTTTGCAGAAACAAATTATTTGCAGCAAATACAAAGCAAGGGTTTTTTAACATAAACACATGTTGCTATCAGATTATAACACTGTGTAATTGACATCCATATTAGAGTCATCAGTAATTCTACAAGTACATTTGAATAAAATCCATTTTATGATTGTTTAAAGATCTTGGAATGGAAAAGTATAGTCATACATATTTTGTGAAGATAAAAATAAAAGCTTTTCGCCCTTTTGTGGAATTACAGATCATTATTTTATGTTCAATGAAAAAGACTTTACTTCCACATTCAGGTTTAATAATAATACCTTGTTCTCGAATAACAGTTGAAGTGTTTAATTTGGAATCAAGATTGGTCTGCAATAAATAGGCTGCCGGATACTGGTGAATTGGATCCTCATCAACAAAGTGAAAGATATCATTGAGAACAAAGTAGCCTTTCTCTTGGGGGGCAAGGAAAAAAGTTTGCATAAAGTTTCTCCTGTTATTCAAATCCTTTAGATGCACAGAACCTGAAACCATCACCAGAACACCTCCATTCCAAGATTCCAGGGAATGTGCTGTCTTGATTTCTATCCCGGTATAATTGAGAGACATAACAAGTGAATGGATTTGCTGCCATGAAAGAAGAGAAAAAAAGGGTCAAAATGTTTGACTTGCAATTACATGGATGGTATAGCACAAATAATGACAATAAACAAGCAGAAAAATAGTACAAGAAATAAAAAGTACAATATGGTAGGATAATTTGAAAGTATATTCCACATTTCAAAATGAAAAAGGTTGAGGGACAATTAACAGAATAAAGGATAATTTGATGACGATCCTTATGTGAAGTATTGAATGACCATTCAACCCACATAGTAAAGAAGCAATATTAACAATGTTTTCAGTCTTCTTCTCTTTTTCACTCCTAATAGTAATTATTATGTCAGCACATCCAAGTGATTTATTCAACGAACAAATAAAGCTGTTTGACAAAATTTTGTATCAAACTGTCAATGCCAGGCAAATCCCACATCTACACACATCCTTCAGGTACAGGTATCTGAGGTGTTGAACAACTTACAGAAAAAGGGTAGCTTATAAACAATTGTTTTCATTGAATGAATAGTGATCTGGAACAAAAAACTTCATCAGAAATGAAAACAAATATCAAAGGCACGGAGGACAAAACCTATGCTGGCTATGCTTTAGGGATAAGTGCAGAGAAAATTAAAAGGAGGAAGCAAAAGGCTAGGCTAAGGTTGCTAGTTAAAAGTTCTAAACATATGAGCAATTTTTTTATCTAACAGATAAAGAAGAGAAACAAGCTATGGCTTAATACACCAAGACCAAACAGGAATATTAAGGATGGACTTCAAAATATAAGCAGTCATTTAGTTTTACATGTCAAGAAAGGAAAATAAAAATAGAAAAATAAAACAGAAGGGTCTAAACCTAGTACTGCTACAATTTATTGGAACCAAAAAGATGAATATTCCCAGATAAAAAGGGAGGGGTGGAATTTATCGCTATTTATAAAAATAAATAGGAATACCATCAAAACCTTTCTAAAAAGAGCTGAAAAGTAAAATTTTCTAATTTATCGAGAAAAATCAACAAAAGAAACATGTGACATGCTTAAAGCTTCTAATTAGTTGCCTTCTAAAAAAGAGCATACAAGTAAAGACCTTTTTCCTTTTCTGGGCAATTAATTGTATAACCAAGAACTTTTGATAGCTGTCCTTTAATTGCTAATGAAAAAAGTCTCAGGTATCAGCTTCAAAAAACAAAATCAGTAAGCGAGATATTCGGCTTGTAAAATAATTATATAATACCCACAAAAGATAAACCTCCAGGCTCACAATGTTTCAAATATGGCTACTTATAAGTATATAAGGACCCAAATTTCAAATAAAAACAAACAAAAAGATTTTTTTTACTATGAAATGATAAATCCACTGATGGGTCTTCACTAACTAACGACAATTAACAGATTAGCTAAAGAATTCAGCAACCGCATTAACATACATAATTATACTAAATTTGTGAATGCATGAACAAAGGGATGCAGATTCACCATAACTAGGGTGCAATAACATGGCACACTTTCAAAGGGGAAGAAGGCGAAGACACGGGAAAGACACAAGTATTTATAATACTAACCAGAAAATGTTCCGTGCAAAATCCACATAATCATAACTCATAAAGAGAGAAAAGAGATAAACACGTAAGATGAAGATAGAATTCTTAATGGCTGGCAACATTGTAAGAAAGAAGTTTTAATCTTCCACGAGATCTGCCAGAATTACTACCTTAGATCGACAATATGCCTTTTCAAGTTATATCCCAAAATCTGTTGATCTTTCTACGCATTTCTCTCCACCATCAGACTCCTCTCCGATCTTGACTCTCTCCTTTTGTTTTTGATCATCATCATAATCATATACCATCTTCAACAAGGAAGATATCACCATCACCACACGGTTTCAATCTCTGGCATAAGACAAGAAATTACCTTGTGCTCACTTGTTTCTTTTAGAAGACTGTATTTAATTTTGTCTTGTGGTGTTAAATTATGAACCACCTTGTATCCTCTAGAATTAGTCTAATCTAGAGTAATGTCTATCCTAGTGTGGACGCCCCAATAAAATATGTGAAAGCCCTAATTAGCTTTATATTTAGTTACATAAAATTCAAACAAGATTTTCATAATTCTAGAAATGCAGTCATTACTCAATTAAATTTTTCATTCCGAATTCATCTTAAAAATAACAAGATGGATTTACTTAAAAGCTCTAAAGATGATATATAAAATTACAGATGATACCATGCCCATCAACTATATTCTTTCGTCTCTCCTTAACCAGTAATATCTATTTTCATTCTGAATTTTGACTTCACAGAAGATACAAATAGATGCAATGAATTAATGTGAAAATGGGTAATTATGCAACATTGGGAGTAGAAATGATGATACAGGTGGAGGAATTGTAATTTCACTGGCAATAGGAGGTGAAAAGTTGGTGATTTTTCCATCTTGGTGGTGCAATTACAACACCAGTGATCAGTAAAAGATAAATATTGAGAGGTAGAGAGAGAGTCAATGTTCTTGTCAGTAGCAGCAAAGTGATGTCATGGAAAATATTGATGATAACCACGAAGAATTGAAAAATATGCGATAGATTCGGGAGCCAGAAAAGGAGTTGATATGCTAAATGAATGTATTTGACTTGAAAGGTATTTGTCCACATAAAATACTTTAAACATGATTGAGAAGCAAAAGATTCTCTGGCAATAACACCATCAGTTACTTTCATTAATATTTATTATCTCTCTCTTCCCTTCCTTGTCAAGTTAGTTTTAACAGCTTCTCTGAGTTTCATGTGACGTAGGTAACTTAAATTTGAATTACTACGTAACCATGCCCGTTACACTTTCAAATGGAATTATAAATATAGGATGCATTTACGTAGAATAGCTGGTTTTTTTCAAAAGAACATGAAGTGGAATGCACCTTCAATAAAGAGGGAACAAGATGGTATTCACGCCTTATATAATAATAGTATATATATATATATGCATTTAATGCAACATATGCATACCATATTTAATCGTAGTTTCATTGGAATTTCAGTTAGCACCTTCTCTAAACTATGTATTTCACAAACTATATACAAAATTTGGGTCTCCAACAGCCTCTAGTAGAACATAAACATCATAAATCCAGTTTTCTTGCGATCACACCCTTTTTAAAGTTGTATATAACATCATTTCAGAAGTAGAAAGTTGACATTTCTGTTCTACTTCATGTTCCTCCTGCATAGATACCTTCTTCTTTTTTTGGGTAAGTTACTCCTGCATAGTTTTTTTTTCTTTTCTTTTTCTGTTTTTTTTATATGTTCCTCCTGCATATTTACTTGAAACTTAATTGTACAGTCAAGCCCACATTTAACAATGCATAAGCTCATCTTAGGTGTATTCATGTTATCATTAAACCTCCCCCTAAACCAGAACAATCGTACTTCCTCGTTTTACAAAGGGAAAGGCCGTTCAAGTCCCCATAGGGCATGTGGGTGTATGAGTTTCTTGCTAGGATAAAAAATAAATAAATGACGAGTGAAAATGCCATGAGCAACAAGTAAATATGGATGTATCATACAAATGTCCTACAAGAACACAACTGGACACGTGTCTAATACAGCCCAGAAATATCCAATTTTAAAAAATAAATGAATTAAAGAAGATCGAATTGCACCTAGGATAGGCGAAGGGATACACATGGAATATGCCACAAATTTGGATCGACTTTGCAAATATATTTCTAATATATCATTTCAAAAACCTGCTAGTTTAACAAAACAAATAAGTAAAAAATTAAAAGGGCTTAAGAAGCCTATAGTTCCTACACATAGCAATTCAGGTCACTGTTCTGAACTTCTTCAAGAGTAAAACAGCTGAAGTGGGAAAGAAAGGAGGAGGAAGGAAAATAAAAGAAAAGAAAAGAAAAAAAGGTTTGAAAAAGCACCGCACAGCATCTAAATTACCAGTTCTTTTTCCTTTTCTCTTCTTTTAAATTTGTTAGTCTTCTATATTCTATGGTTAGGCTTTTCTCTTCTTCTCCTGGCTCTTTCTTTCCTTCTCCCAAGGAATCTCTCAAATCATTATTTTCCAATATAAGTTTTTTTATTTTTTGAAGTATTGGAGATATATTGTACTTGTAAGAGGGAGAAAAAAAAGTCATGCTGCAGGGGTTTCAGAAAGGTGATGAGAAATATGTCTTCACCATAAATGTGTCCGGACACAGTGACAAATTGATTATAATGGCCAAACTTCCAAAGAAATTGGAACTCTTTCTGTCTCACAAACACACTCGCACTAGGTTTGAAAAGAAATTGGGTCTAGGAATTTGTTAAATTTGCCATTTGTTCTTGTCGAAAAGTTCTTGATTAAGCAATAATCATACATATCTTTATAAATTAAACAAGCCTCCAATATACATAGTGTCATTTCATGGATATCTTAGTTTTTGTAACAAATTAATTGTCAACACTATTTAAAAGTATAATTGTCCAAGCAACAACACTCAAAAATGTTAAGAGTGATGCTCCTGGGCAATGCTACAAGGGCTGCAAATGAACCAAACTGTCCAGATGGACATTTAGTCTACTCTACAAAGCATCTTCTCCAGCCTCCATAATACATGACTATCACAATTCACAAACATAAAACATTTAAATAAACGGGAACAAAATGAGGAAGAATAAACATAATTCGTCTGAAATGCTAGATACAAGACTCAAGCCCTACTTCACATTGTAGTAGTGTTGCAAGTAAATACAAAAATGGAAGTCTCCACCATTCAATTGTCGAATATTTTCTATCAATACTTGCACATAAAAAACATATCTGCAACCATATATGCGTCTGTGTACATACTACTACATGTGGAGAGAGAGAATCAGAACTCATTACCAGCATTGCCGAAGCTGTCTCTCTAGTGTTCCCATCAATTCGAAGTATGGTGCTGGCATCGCTGTAAAACTGGTGAACGAAATCAGGCTGGAGTTGAAGAAACTGGTAATACTGCCCAACGAAGTACGTCCCCACCTGAAACCACACAATGAGACTTTAGAGAGAGAACGTCAAGAGAAACTTCGTGTACACATATGAGTGTAGAGAGAGAAAACCTGCGCAGCGGTAACCGGCAAGGGAAACGGCGTAGCCATTTTCGCTTACAGAACTCGAAACCCTAAACCCTAGAACTCCAATCGAACCCTAGATCTGCAATGCCTCTAAAGATCTGAAAATATCATATCCTGAAATTATAATTGCATATACAAACAAAACTTTGAAAGCTTTTTAGAGAGAGACTGTGTGCGTAGAGAAGCCAGATAGAGATGTGTATTCTAGACTATTATAGAAAAAGATCTGCGATTTGAGAAGGAGGTTTAGAGAGAGAAATGAGAGATTTAGAGAGAGAAAGTGACTAAAAACCTGAGATTACACTTCATGCAATGCTCGTCTCCACTGGTTTTTTTGGCTGCTACGGCATAAACTTTGGCGCATCTTAATATCAAACGACTAGCTTTATTGCTGCTGGTTTCTATCTTGCGCTGCTGGTTCAGCATTCACACTAATCAGCTTTGCTTTGTGTGGGTGTGCTGAAATGGACCCAATGTCCAAAAGCCAGACAGGTCCAGCTTAAACCCATTGGGCCTATCTCGGTTCGTTCCGAACCCGAAACGTTATTGGGGCGGGCCTGACCCGAATCATTTGAAACCCGGCCCGATCAACAACTTGTAAGACACATGAGTGTACACAGGACAAACTTGTGTTTCGTTTGAGGAATTGAGGACACTAGGTACAATGTAGCATGGTGCAGCGCGCTCAACTCATCCAAACTCAAAATAATTCTATTGAAATCTCGGAGTGCAAAAATTTCTATTATAGTTTGAAAATTTGTGCAAATAACATTTTTTACGTTTAAATTTCACTCTTGTAATATGAAAAATTGGCAATTAAGGACTTCCAATCCCAAAAAATGACATATACGGGTCATGTGGCCAAAAAAAAACACTTTAATACCAATATTACCCTTTTGGACTTTCCAAGCTGCCCGTCATTCATTTATCTCTCATTTCTATATATAATACTCCAATTTCATTATTTCTCTTTTTATAAATACTCTATTTATATATATATATATATATTTTTTGTCTTTCTCTACAATTTCAGTTTGTATATATTTTTTTCTTCTTATTCTCAGTCTCTCTCTAAGGGCCTTTCTCCCATGTATATAAATTATATATCTTTAATATCATTAATAATAAATAAATTAAATTTATCTTTTTTCAAAAACTATACTTATATTCTAGTATGTATCAAAGATTTTCTGCATATCGATGTGTAAGATGTTGTGTCGTGTGTATATATATAATAACATATTTTATAGAAATAATAATATTTTCTAAAACATAAAAGTGATTTACATATTATGTTAGTAATTTATTTTCCTATATTCACGTGAACGAATAATTAAATATTACTTTACCAAAA
>JAOTQH010249715.1:0-11994 GCA_025631255.1 Cornus kousa | reverse complement strand
AGATTCAATTATCAAGTAGATTCACTTCACACAGCTCATCTTAGCTCACTCTGTCTGATTTGTTTCTTTCAATTCATTTCCAATTCTCCTTGTACAGATTTGAACTGGGTTTGTGTGTGTATATATATATATATGTATGTATGTATATACGCATACAATCGTTGATGTTATGTGTTGTTAGAACGAGTTCTGTAACGAAGATTCGATTGCGGAGAAGATCAAGGGTTTCCCGCCAAATTTTAGTTTGAATATGAGTGATTACTAGAAGAAGTGGGCGATTCATTGATGATCCAATTGGTTCGTTTTGATTATTACTAGTATGGAGAGGTTCAATCATAGCGCGAATGTTTTAGTGAATTACAGTACTCAGAGATCATTCAGAAACCCTAATTCTGCGTCCAAGATGCCGGATGTGGATTTTTGCGACGTGTTTGGTGGGCCACCAAGGCGGTATTCGACTCAGGAGACGCGATACAGTTTCAGAGAGTCGGCGGCGGATTCGAGTAGAGGAGGAGAGGATGTTGTGAGTAGAGGAGGAGAGGATGTTGTGGTTTTGTCAGCAAGTCCGTGGTCTGGGTTGAGTGAGAAGCCTGTGTTCGGCGACGAGAGCGTGAATCGACGGCGACATACGAGTGATGATTTCTTTGACGATATATTTAGAGGTGACGAATCTTACAGCTCACCAAGGAGGTCTGCGCCAGACCCTCTTCGCTCGAGAGTTCTAAGCCCTGCCCGCCCTTTGCCACCTCCCAAGGCTGAGTCTAGCAATTCAATTCCTTCTCAATTCAGGTTTATTTTTATTTTTTTGTTGATAAAAATTCCTTCTCAATTTAGGTTTTGGCTTTGTTCTTGTTTAATTTGACTGAAGAATGTTCAATATGTATTGTTCTCAGAAATAGACAGGTGATTTCCAATTATTATTTTTTTAATTTTTTAAAGTAGGTCATTGACTCAGGCCCCCAGTATTGCCCTAACAGGACCTGAACTCTCCAAATTCCCAAAATGGAGAGGGAGAAGATAATAGGGGGTAATTCAGATGGGTTGGATAGCTGCCACATTTTGGACTCTTTCCTTTAGGCTTTTAGTTGCTTATTTAGAGTAATATCCATGGCCCACTATATTTCTTTTGCTGACACCGTTACTAATTCTTTGAACTAGTCAATTAGTTGCTAAAATACATCAATCTTCTTTATAAAGTTTGTAGCCGCCTACCTATTTTGTAGCAATCTCATGTGTCACCTTCTTATTAGTTCTTATAGTTCTTTACATGGCCAAACCTTATGGTGCCATGTCAAGAATACTCGTTGCCTCACTATTTGTCCATATCATCGCCGAGGTGACTGACAAGTTTTGGTGCCAACATCTTCCTGTATCGGCAGAGATTCAGGTTGATGCAACTTTCTTAGATATCAAGAACGATCCAGAAGAAGAGTCTGCCAAGAAAGTGCCGATTACTGCAGAAGAATCATCTGAGGCTGACAAGGTTGTATTGGAGGAGCCACCTTTGGCCATGACTCAATAGTTAAGGCCATTATATGTCAAGGTGAGGATTGTACGTCAGCCAGTCAACAGAGTCCTAGTTGATAAATGGATCAGTTGTGAATGTCATACATTCAACCACTTTAGAGATTCTGGGCAAAAGTATGGATGATGTTATTCCAACCGATGTAGCCATAAGTGGTTTCAATGGAGGATCCAGAAATACAAAAGTCATTCTGCCCTTAGAAGTCACCATTGGTGGAAGAACGCCATTCATTGTCTTCTTCATCATTGAATCAACCACAACCTATAATCTCCTTTTAGGCCACGATTGGATTCATCCTAATATGTGTATCCCATCAACCTTCCATCAAATGCTAATCTTTTGGGATGCAAACGATGTTAAAATTGTTGAGGCCGATAACCAACCTTTTGTTGCTAGGGTTTATTCGGGTGAAGGAGTTCTTTATGATGAAGCATGTGTACCTATCAGATTTGTAGGTACTAACAGAATTGGGCCTGCATTAGCCACTATGAAGAGAAATCTGTTGACTCCGATGGTTTTTTTTTTTTTTTTTTTTTGAAGTAAAATGTATAAAAAGCCCTCAAAAGGGGAGCGAATCCCAAGGGAACTACACAAGGCCAAAAAGGGCCTCTAAACTTTCAAGGGGTCCAAAAAATCTACAATCTCCTTTAAATATCTATAATTTCTTCCTATAACCCAACAAAAAAAAAAAAAGTAGTAATAATAGACAACTTAAGCTTGGAGATAGGAGTCTCCTTTCCTTCAAAGGATCTCTTGTTTCTTTCGAGCCAAAGACACCACCAGATACACAATGGCGTAACCCTCCAAACATCCCGGACTTGGGCCCCCACTATGCAACCTCTCCAAGCCTCAATCAACCCTCTAGAGGACCTTGGTATAACCCACAACACCAAACAAACCAAGCATCAAATCCCAGCACTCCCTAGCCATGGTGCAATGCAAGAGGCGGTGATCCACCGTCTCCTCATCTCTACTGGCTGATTCAGATGTTAAGGAACTGCTGCTGGGTGTCTCTCGGCCGAGATTTGAGCTTCTCAGACCGAATGCTGAAGAAACCAAAGAAGTTGTTAATGGAAGATTGTCACTACATTCGGGAAGCCTATGTTAATCATCTCGTTACTTTGCTTCATGTGCCAAAAGATTTCCAAACTACAGATATTTTCACTAGAGTCTTAACTAAGACTCGTCACCAGTTCTTAATTGACAAATTGATGCTTGTGGATTCACCAACATCAATTTGAGGGAGGGTATCAGAGGTATCAGAGGAGGTGATCTGCATACCAAAATTAGATGATTTGATGAGTTGTAAGATAGCTTATAATTAGGGATTTCATCTAACGAAGGGAAAGGCAGACAAGTTTCCTTCAGAAATTCTCTTTGTTCTCTTTGTCTTGTCATATAAAAACTCGTATCTTGGTTAATAGTAAAAGATATAGATACACAGATTCATGCACCATTGAAGAAGCTTAGAGTGAGTTTTTGAGAGTAAAAATCAGTCTTAATTTTTCTACTAGTATTTTTATATATTTTAGAACACACAAGTGTTTTAGGATGATGCTTTTCGACTGATCGAAGGCATTCTGAGCCATCTAAGGATAATCTGGTTCGATCAGAGCAGTAGTTTTTTCCTTTCATCTTCACGCTTGTGAGTGAAGGAAGGGAATCAATCACTACAAAGGGGATAGATTGTTCGCGGAGTGATCATGTTCTTCCAGGAATCCGTCTGCAAGATCTGGGGAGTAAGACTGGAATCTGTTGCAACTGGACATGGAGTCGCAGCAGTAAGACAGATATTCAACGACTAGGTCTTGGCAAAGTGTAATAGGTATGAGACTTAGACAGGGTTTGTGTACTTTTGCTATGAGATAGTGGATTGATTTACCTGAGATCGCTAATCTCCGTGGGTTTTCCTCGCTGGGGTTTTCCATGTAAACAATCTGGTGTGTTCTTTTTCTTACTTGCTGTACTTTATTGTTTATTTGTGATTGGTGAAGATTTAATTGTTAATCAACTTGGTAATTTAGTCAGTCATAAAAATTGAGCAAGAATATCTATTCACTCCTTTCTAAGTCTTTCATTTGAGATTAAACTTCCACACTTCCGTACCTCGTAACTCACAAACTTGGTTGTAAACATCTTTCTTCCGTCTCAATTTTGGATTTTCTATGTAAAAATCCTTGTGTTTTATGTGTGATTGATTTACTCTTACTGCTTTATACTTTTGCATGCATGATGGTTTTTATGGATGGATTGAAGTATGTGCTTGCTTGTTAATTAGGCTTTTATATTTCTGTTAGTTTTCTTAAAATTTGAATATCAGTTAAAGTTGGTTAAAAACTAAATTGAGACCTATTCACCCACCCTCTAGGTCAAGATCACCCCCTTGCACAACTCTTATCAAAGCCTAGGATTGCGGTCTGATAATCTTCTCACTACCCTTTAACATTAGTATGCACAAATTGGCTATTTGCCTCCTAATCGAAACTTTTCGTTCTGTCTAAATCTATATTGAATACACAAATGTTGGATTTTCATTTGAATTTAATAAGTGCAGATGTATATAGTTTTCCCCTTGAAGATCATCAGTATCTTCTTGAAGGAAACCAATCAACCTAATATTCTCTCAAATTTTCCCTCTATTAAACAACTCTTTTTGACCTGATTTCTACATTTGTTTTCTCTTCTTATTATTCTTTTCCTTTTTGTGTTTCTCTTTTATCACTCTCCAAGGCTCTATACAGTTATTGTTGCACATTTAATTTACTCTAGAAATGTATGGATCTGAGTACTTTTGACGTTTGAAGCATCTTAATTTTCCAGCCTTCCTGCTGAATTGACAAAGGCAATGGACTTCTCTGCACATGGTTCTGGTAGTCGTAGTCCATATAAATACAAGGATGGCAATTCAAATGGAATAAGCTTTCCATATACTCCAAGCACTTCTCTGTCTAGATTTTCAAGCAAAGCAATCCAGGGACAGGATGAGTTCAAAAATGAAATTAGACCATCTTACCACCAAAGACTATCCAATGAATTCTCTCTTAGCAGCAAGGAATCATCATACATGGTCAAGTCTGATGAAACAGATACAGGAGGTGACTTAAAGAAAGTTTCAATTAGCGTAGAATCTCCAAGCACTTCTCTGTCTAGATTTACAAGCCAAGCAATCCAGGGACAGGATGAGTTCAAAAATGAGATTAAACCATCTTATCGCCACAGACTATCCAATGAATTCTCTCTTAGCAGTAAGGAATCATCATACATGGTCAAGTCTGATGAAACAGATAGAGGAATTGACTTAAAGACAGATTCAATTAGTGTAGAATCTCCAAGCAGTTGCAATCAATTTCACTTCTCTATATACAAATGGGCAAGCAAAGGAGTACCGTTACCGATGCCTCTTAGGGGAGGGAATGGTTTGAAACTAAAAGAGGCTGGAAAATTTGAGAGATGCTCAAGTTCTAATGGAAGGATTGGCAGTCACAGTCTGGTTAATGAATTACAAACACAGAACATTGAGTCCTCTAAAATGGAAGGCGAGAAACTAGAGAACGTCTCATTTCCTAAAAGAAGCAATCAAAATGGAGTAGAATCATGTGAAAATGTTAAGGAAACAGTTTTTGACATGTCAGAATCAAGATACCTCTACAGCTTTCAAAGTACTGTTGAAAATGTATCCGGTGATGTTACCTTAAGTGATGAAAGAGAAGAAACAAAACCTCATTCTCTGCCTGCTATAGGTTTAAGTGAAAAAATGGTAAAAGAAAATTCTGCATTTACACAAGAAGCTCACAAGCCTGATTTTATATCTCTACGATCATTGCTCAAACAGAACAACGAGGGACAAGGTAATTTGTGTTTCAAACTTGGCATTTGGGTCTAACTGTGCTGCCTCTAATACTAAACCCATTTTGTTGTGTGCAGAGATAGATAAGTTATCCATAAAGGATGAAGAAAAAGGAACATCAGTGAAAATGGGTCAAGTTAAACATTCAAATGTTGATGCCACTAAAACTGTTAAGAAGCATGATGGGAAAAAAATTAAATCAAAGAAAGCAGAAGTGAGTAAAGCCAGCTTGCAAAGTCAGCCCATAATTTCAGGAGACAATCCTGGGAAAAATGGAGTTAAAGGAAAGGTAAAAGAATTCGTTAAGATCTTCAACCAGGAAGCTTCTTCAAAATCCAAAATTAATGTTGACACTCGTCAGAGCTCTAGATGGAAAGGGATGGGCACGTATAGAGCAGATAATGAAGCAAACGTTCACAAAACAGGAACAGATGGAAAGAAGCACATGCTTGATGAAACAAAGATTAGAATATTGCGAGATGCTCCTGTCCTGGTATTCAACATATAAAATTTGATTCCACTCATGATCTTTAAAACAATATTTCTTCACTCAACTTGATACATAGAATTTGGTATCTCCATATGCAAATCAATTTTTTTTTCCCTGAATGTTTATATGGATTTTGTAAGATATATTTCTGAATTCTAGTACTTTAACAGGTAAATGAAAATATTGAACAGTTGGACAAACAGCATTCTTACATGAAGACCAGAATTCGTGAAACGAGTGATAATTATTTTGGTCCGAATAGTGCTTCAGCATGGAGTTTTGGTTAGTTCTTTGAATCCCTCTCATATGAGAAATATGACCTTACTAGGTTAGGAACAGTTCCAAAATTTTAGTCCTCCAATAATTTTGAGTACCTAGCTACCTACTTTCTCCAATTTTTTGTGAGTCTGATATCATATGTCACTTCATATATGAATTAGATCAGTTTATAACACTGTATTTAGATGTTCTTTCATGATACATTACGAAAATTACTTGTATGTTCTTCTCAGAGTCACTTCATGGTGGTTTTAAGGATCCACTTGGAATCATAGACGAGCCCTTTCAAGATAACTATCTGGTACGTAGTTTTGTTATTCGAAATTGATTTTTAATGTCATTCTGCCTTGTAAAGTTGTTAAATGGTGCAACTTCTTTTAATAAATATGCATACATGTCCTGCCAATTACGTGCCCACTACTATTATAAATAAATATATTATATACATTCGAGTTCTTATTTATGTATATACATGTATGCATGTGCATATTAGAAGCGCTAGGTGTCATAGTATTATATAAATTGACACATTATTTAACACCATGCATAGCTTGGTGATAAAAGAGTATGAGCATTTTTCATATGTTTCTATCTGCAATTGTAATTACTAGTGAGCTAGTTTACTTTGGCCTCTAAATAGATAAAAGAATTATCACATGAAGAGGACAAGCTGCTTCAAACTGGCAAAGATGATGAAGATATCCAGGTAATATAATTTTGTGTTCCCTTGGATGAAATTGCTTTTAGTTTCAGCATATGAGGCTATAATTTGACTGGTAATAATTTTATTGCAGGTTTCAGATGCTAAAATTCGGCAATGGTCAAATGGAAAGGCGGGAAACATTCGCTCACTGCTGTCAACTTTACAATATGTAAGTATGGATCTCTTTTTATTCTTAAACTTCAAAAAGGAATAAGGGTAGGAACTCAATTGTGATGGAATCCTGGAAACTGCAAAAAGGTTTGTGAATTAAGATATCTGTCTTCATTTTATCACTAAAAATAGGGATAGTCCCCTTTTGCCTAATAGAAACTATATCAACCACCTATTCATATTGTTAAATGCTTAACTTCGGAATTATTATGATTATGATTATTATTATTATTATTTTATTTTATTTTATTTATTTATTTATTTATTTTTGTGATAAACTTTTGCATGACTGCCAAAACAACAACAACCAAGCATTTTTCCAATTACTTGGGTCGACTAGATGAATCCTCTATTTCCATTCCGCTCTATTTAAGGCCATAGCCTCAATCAGTCACTTAGTCCACATGTTATCATATCTTTATATACTAACTCTATCCACATTAACTTTGGTCTTCCTCTTTCCCTAGTATTATCCTCAATGTGGACTATGTCACTGTTTCTAATTGGCGCATTTAAAGATCTTTGCACGTGTCCAAACCATCTTAACCGATTATCTCTCATTTTCTTAGTTGCCCAACATTCAGTACCATAAAGTACGGCTGCTCGATAAAATCCCCTTTCAATCGTACAGGGATACGCCTATCACACAATATACTAGATGCACTCCTCCATTTAACCCATCCTACCTTGATTCCGTAATTAACATTATCTCCAATTTCTCCTTCATTGTGAAAAATTGAGCCTAAATAACGAAAATGTACACTTTTTTGTACCTCTTGATTCTCAATACTAATTACATCCTCATTTGTCTTTCTAGTTTTACTAAAGTTACACTCCATACATTCGATTTTATTTCGACTTATCTTAGTTCTAAAGCTTCTCTCTGGACTTCTAATTTGGCATTAACTCCTCCTCTAGTCTCATCAGATAATATCATCGGTAAATAAGATACACCATAGAATCTCATCTTGGGATGTGTCTTGTCAGCTCATCCATAACCAAGGCAAAAAGGCATGGACTTGATGCTGACCGTTGGTGAAAAAGCCTACAGTAATTGGGAATCCACTTTCCCCCTTACAATGTGTTCCAACTATAGTCACACAACCATCGTACATATCCTTTATTCTGTCGATGTATCCCTTTGTTATTCCTTTCATCAATAAAAACCATATTGAGGTCTCTCTTCTTCTCTCTAAAATTTTCCATTAGTCTCCTCAATAAGTAGATAGCCTCCATACCTCCCTGGCATGAATCCAAATTGATTCTTCGACACTTCCATCTCTCGTCTTTGGCGTTGTTCAATCACTCTGTGGTGACCTTGTGGGCGGGTGTGTGTGAGCGTGTGCAGGTAGCACCAGTAGGCTACCACACTGGGCGAGCTACAGGTGCACAATCCCACATCGCTTAGGTGCGGATGGGGCAAGTGCTATATGTAGATTCAACACCCTTCTATGACACAACGTGTTTTAAAGCCGTGTTGGCCGTGAACCTATCAGAATTCCGTAGTTAAGCGTGCTTAACCTGGAGTAGTACTAGGATGGGTGACCCCCTGGGAAGTCTTTGGTCCAGGGGAGCCAAAAAGTGGACAATATTGTGTATTTGGTAGGGTGAGGGTTGTTACACACACTCCCCTTTGTTTGCTGAAATGTTTTCAACTATTTTCCCCACAATTCAGAACTCATAGTTCTCTACTTAAGGGGCTTTTGTTTAGGTGGATAGTCATGGAAAACGGAGGAAAGGGAATACTACAATAGTTTTTTTGTGGGATTCCTACATCTTTTTAGATTTTTTTGGAAAAGTAACCATTGCCTTCTTGCAAAAATCACAAGAAAATTAAAGGCCTGCTCAGTTCATTTTTTGAAAACAAATTTGTTTTCTGAAAGAAATGAAAAATGAAAAACAATACGATAATTTATTCGGTTGATAGATATCTGAAAACTGAGTTTTAAAAGGACCTATAGTTTCAGAGAACAGACTTTCTATAAAAATGTTTTTTAGTTTTCGCAGTTTTTGAAAATTGTTCTTAAAGTGCTGAACCAAACAGGCACCAAGATTTTCAATGCATGGTTATGTATATTCTAGATTCACAATTTGTCCATTTTCTCTAAGCACAGACTACTTTTCTGTATTCTGCATATTCTAAGCTTGTTCTCTGTAAATTTGATTTTTATCACTTAAATTTACTTTAAATGCTATTGTTATGCCTAAAACATCTAACAGTTAATTTTTTCTTTTAGGAATATATATCCATTATCCACTATTGAATTAGAGCTTTCTAGTGACATTTCTATTATTTCCAGGGCGATACACTTTGATGTTCGTTAGTTGCTTTCTTTTATACCTATCAAAAGAAATTTCCTGAGAACTCTCTCTTTCTCTAGAATAATTATTTATATTATACACAGATTCTTTGGCCTGAGAGTGGATGGAAGCCTGTGCCCCTTGTTGATATAATTGAAGGAAGTGCAGTGAAACGAGCATATCAAAAGGCCTTATTGTGTCTACACCCAGATAAGCTACAGCAGAAAGGTGCCGCTTCTCATCAAAAATACATTGCTGAGAAAGTTTTTGATATTTTGCAGGTATTTGAATAGTTTAGATGTAGTAGAAATTTCATATACTGATGACCCTTATAATTGTGTTTTAAGTAAGTGATGTCTGATGATCTGATTGATAAACTAATGTCATGAATAATCACCCATCCACATTTTGTGTTCGCCCATTCTGTCACTTGGTAGTTAGGATCCCCTTATGCACATTGATTCATGCTACTTCATGTTTTACACTTTTATTTATATTGCTTAGGGTCCTATGTTCAGGGTTTGAATCCCATTTTCCATTCTAGAGCCATTTGTCTCGCATTGAAGGCGTCTTCCACTGTTGTTCAAATCAAAATTTCCTTTGTTGATTCACTCTTCTAATGGTATTGAATCATTCTTAGGTTTCCTTGAAGAATTTGTACTGTCATTTATGATATGGCTGTCTACCGCTCAATGCTATGTGAAATGGAATGAAGTCGTTCAATTTCCGTAGGAAGTCCAAATGCACCCAAAATAAGAGGCATCAATTATTATTTATCTTATGGTTTTCATATTAGCAGTGAGGTCATACCATTCTTCTTCTTTTTTTTTTGTTTTGAAAATCCATACTAATTGGATGATCAATTGACCCTGTCCACACGGTCAGTTCAGTCAACAGAGCTCATAAATTGCAATCCTGTCATATGGCAAGTTCAGTTTCTTTCCTAGTTTTTCTAGATGTAGCAAACCCCGAAGATTGTTTATCAAATACTGTTAACTGCCTGAAGCACACATGTAATAGCAACATAATTTTTTTTGCACATCTCAAAATATTTAGACTTGAATAATGGAGATTATCTACTCTTTGCAAACAGGAGGCATGGGATCATTTCAATTCAAGCGGTACACTTTGACTGTTCAATGTAACGCAATCTGCCGTCTGTCAAGGACAATGATCAGGTGTTCGTTATCTACAAATGTACATGAATATATCTTTTGATCGTGCATAGGAATATTCTACTAATAAAAGGACACTCACAATACCATGTTGTGTATTAGAAAAGTGAGTCTGAAAGCACATTAAACCTCTTATACCCTTTTTTTTTTTTTTTTTTTTGGGTAATTTTCTTATACTAGTTGTTCACAGCACATCAAAGTTGATATGTTTGTACTTTGTACAAACAAAAACAAAAATGGATTGTTATGCGTAGAGAATTCAGGTTTAAACAAAAAATTGGGGTTGCAGTTACCAATTTTTTTAATTATTTTTTATTATTTATTTTTTTGGATCCTATTCATCCACTGTGAGCTAGTGAAGCAAATATAGTTGAGTAGAATTGCTCATATATATATAGGCTATGCATGAAAATGTTTCAAGAAAGAGTGTCACAAAAAAGTCTTGTGGCTCTGTTAGATTCTGATAGCCTTTGCATAAAGCTTACAGGCAAGCTAGTGGTTTTAAATTTTCTTTTGGATGATGATATGAAATTTGTGTTTATTAATTAAGTTGTGTTTGCAACATGGAGCTAGCCTTCACTTATATTCAATAGAGCTAGAATTTTATTTTATTTTATTTTTGTGTCCCTAACGTGGACTTGAACCATCGATCGTATAGTTTAGAAAATACAGTCCTTAATTGAATGATGGATTTCAAATCCTCCAAATAAGGGCTTATTTGGAAACAGAAATTTTCATTTCAAATTTCAAAAATAATTTTCAGAAAAGTGTGAACTAAAATATTGTGTTTGTCAGTCGAAAATTGCTCTAGGAAGCCTGGGCAAGCATGCTCTAAATATAATATTTTATGTGATACCTAGAAGTTAATCTTGAAAAGGACTATGAATGTCCTACTGCAATATTTTCCTATTAGATACAAGATGTTGATGAATTCTTTTAAAGCAGCAGGCACACAAGATTCAGGACAAAGCTGTTATATGGTATGTAAAGATGCAAATATAGCTACCTTCTGTTATTGTATTTGCAGCATAACTGCAACAGAGTTTTAAATAAATAATCGAATGCAAAGTATTTTGAAGTCCTTGAAAACAGATATTAGGGCTACATTCTTAAATGCATCTTTTTCTGTTGCCCTACTATAATTGCAAATTTTGGGTATGATTCAATTTGGTTCGTATTCAAAGCATGTGGCATGTGCTGGCTGTGCAATGATTCATGTTTAAGTCATTTGAAGAAAATCACCAATTGATTCAAAGTAATATTTAGCTTTTTCCACAATTTAAGTATATTCCGTTTGTTTCGATATAAAATATTTATTTTGAAATATATATATATATATATATATTTATTATTTTTATTTTTTAAGTGTTTGGCAAAGGTCTACATCGAGTTTGAAGTCGAGTCCATTAGGCGGTGCATGTAAAATAACTTGTCAAAAATTAATTGATAAGTTATTTTTGTTAAATTTTAATATTTTTTTTCTTCGTAAATATTTTATGACAA
>JAOTQH010249696.1:241-11998 GCA_025631255.1 Cornus kousa | reverse complement strand
CCCTCAACCGGTTGGCTGTTTTATCGCCATTATCTCACATGAGCCCCTGGCTCCACTCTAAATAGATGGTGTGAATTACATAGTCCCTGACTACCAAATACACACATGTGGTTGGATGGTACGTCTACTCACCCAGATGATCCCTGACCACGTCCACATAATAAGGGCTCATTAGACCCATGACCATAATAAAAGGATAGTTCACTCCCGAATAGGTAGGTCCTTGACCATACCCAAAAAGTCATCATAGGGTCAGTCCCTGACTACACCTTCGACTAATCCAAACTCATCCATTAATTATTAATTATGGTGAATTGTGATATAATAATATAATCTGAAATTTCATTATCATACTCATACCCTTAAACCTTAACTATCACTTACTCATCCAGTACTGTAACCAATACTGAGGCATGCAACTGGAAGTACAAATAATACCAATTATGGCTATGAAATTTTGTCCCAATAATCTCAAACACCAAGCATATTCAGTTTATCATTCATCTAAACTTCCTTATACACATTGTATAACTGCACAAACAAATAAATAAATAAACATATATATATATATATATATATACGTATCATAGATCAACCTAACAGATTTTATATATATATAGATCCACCTCTTCAATTGATCAGTTACAGGCACTTATAATTTGACATAGTGATTTTCTTAAAAGAAATATATTTAGTCCAAGTACTTCATGTATGTATAAATTTTCCAATTATTTATAAACTAATTAGATAGAAGATTCAAAGTTCAGTGACCTGTCTAATCCATTCCTAATAATTAAATAACATAATCAATTTAATTAAGTAAAGTCTTTAAAGTTTGGTCCCACTATTTAAGCAAATTTTATACTAAATGGATACACGTAGTCACCTATATATAGTAACACAAATTCTTTCATGAAACCCAACATAAGTACCTATATATTTACTAGTCAGCATACAAATTTTTATGTAATTTACTTCCCAAAAATTCCGGTCACAATTGGTTCATGCTATTAATAAGTTCATAATCCTGTATATGTCCCCACATAAGCATATCTTTTAATTAACTTTCCTTCAATCAGAATAATCTAGAATTATAGCCAATGAATATATCAAGTACCTAATAGAGTGCATGTGGTAACATGTATACTGGAACCCATATGTATGTATAATTAGATCCAACACGGTTACACCTACAACTCCGTATTATAATTTATTAAATACCAAACAATGAGTAACAACCACATATTAATCTACTAATCAAGTTCATGTATTAAATAATCATAGATTTTCATCAAACAATTGACTAAAATACGCTAGAACGTGCTTAGATTAATTCTCTAAGAATTTTTATAAATCAAGTTGTAAACATATATAAAAATATAAAGCAAGATTAACTTGCCTGAAAAATGCTAATCCTTCCTTCTTACTCAAATACCCGACCACTGTCCCTTTTTCCGGCTACTACAGAAGGCACAACGTCAGATCTCTTTGTCTCTCTTGCTCTTTCATTTTTTTTTTTTTAGAATATCATATGCATCCTCCTACTATTGAGATAACGTGTAATATAAATAGAGTGATAACTAATAGTTAAGATAATCTAAGATTCCTTCAAATTTAAAAGACAATCCCTTATCTCAAGTATTCATTAATTAAATAACGATATAGATATATATAACAATATAAATATACATAAATTACGGGTATTACAGGAACAATCTGAAGTTAAGGTCTTCACAATCTTTTTGGTTTTATTGTCCTTTTATCAAGTGGACTGTAGACATACTTTTTGTTTTTAGTTTTTAATTATATACTTGTTTACATGAGATGCTCAATTCATTCACCCCCTTGGTCAAAGTTTTCATCATACACTTTAATTAACCTTCGGAATAATAAACAACTAAACAATATAGGAAATCGGCCTATAGCTTATGCATAATCATGGTCAATAATTCACCACTTAATGTCGTATATAGGAAATTACCAATACATTGGCACTAAAACTGTGTAAGATCCGTATATTTTATTGCCCGCATACTACAATCGTACAACTGGTCACCATACAAACAGTCCAAAATAAAACATGGCATACGTTCCTTCAAGGCAAACTAATTAGTTCCATAACAGATTACATATCGAGCTTCTATAAAATTGTACTCTAAAGAGAGAAGCTACCTGCAACAGGTATTCGAAATCCACTTTGTTTGGTAGGAACTGGTGGTTAAGACTTGAGAGGAACAATAGCTCATGCCTAAGGTTTAGCAGCTTCCAAAAAGAAGATAAAGTACAAAAAAAAAAAAAATGTAGGACAATGTTAGCAATCAGTTTAAGCAAAATTGATTAGCCTATTACTTCATTAAAAAAGGGAACTTTTCAATATTATACATGTGTGTGTATTAGGGGGAGGGGGATGAGGCTAGTAGGCTTGAAGTGATATAGAGCAAACTTTTAAGTACTGAATGTTATACCAATACGAAAACGAATTCTAATGGTGAGAGTATTTTTATACAAAAGAATATTCTAAAGAAAAGCACAACTTGACCAAATTCTGAAAGAGTTCCCTTAACATTTCTATAAAACCCACTAAAAATTAACAAAATAAGGAAAATAAAAAATATACTTACCAATCAACTTTGGAGCCTTCTCTGCAATCTGGCTAAATTCACTATTGTATTCACATAGAGCCAATCTTTTATGTTGTTCAAGAACTTGAAATAGGCATATTCTCACGAGCGTTTAAGCAATAAAGTGGCAAGAACTCCACCAAATCCGACACCAAATCCTAGGCCCATGCTGAAATAAAATTCTTGCGTCGTAAAATTGCCTTCATTGTCTTCAATGTTATCATCCTTGCAGCAATCGGTAATGGAAGGATCTAGATTTGTCTCGTCTCCTAGGCACTTATTTGGAAGTGGAAACCCACAAAGCTTGGGATTTCTTTCAAATGTTGAGGCATCAAAACTCTGCAGCTGAGTGCTTGACGGAATTTTACCATACAAGTCATTATTTGACAAGTCCAAGACACTGATATAATTTAACCGAGCAAGCCCGTAGGAATTTCACCAGCAAGATAGTTTCTTGACAAGTCAAGAGCATCTAAAATTTTCAATTGACCAATCTTTTGAATGATATTTCCTGTCAAATTATTTCATGAGAAGTTCAAAGAAACAAGCTCTGCAAGACTCGAGATTCTTCATGAATAATTCCAACCAATTTATTGCTAGAAAGATCAATGCTTCTAACAAGTCCCAGAGTATTTTTATACGCAAACTCTCGTCCTTTCCATTGCACCAATGCATTGCCCACATAGTTGCTAGAGGCATAACCATTATAAGTGTTAACACTGGTTCTCACCACTTCCCCTTTTAGGCAGTCAGCTGACTTGTACAAGATTCCCCCCAAAAAAAGTCCTGAAAAATGTTTAAAACTTTTGATGAAAATAATCTATAAATGGTCACAACAGCATTGACCAGTTCTTAGTTTATAGCACCAAAAAAAATTACAATTACAAAATTCCAACAAAATTGTATCCCCACGTTACTATGAAGTTTGATCATCTAGGTGACAATGTGGAATAGCTACATGTAGCGCAAGACGAGGGATGAGCATTGATGGTGAAAGATCTGGACTGATTCAACTCTGTCTTCATGGCTTTGTATACATGATCCAAGCCCTCTTCAATCAGTTCCAAAACTGTTTGTGGCATTGGTGGTGCATTGATGTCAACTGATCCTTCCAACATCTTCACCACATCCCCCGTTGAAGGCCTCATGTAAACCTCTTGGATGCACCAAAGCGCAGTTTTCAAAGCTCTCACCAGCTCTTCTTCTTCAACTGCTCCTCCTAATCTGTCTGTCAGCAACTTTTATCGGTGTCCCATTTGTCAACTCCTGCAAAATCGTAACTCATATACTCAAAAATTAAGCTATGGCTTTGAAAGTACCTTAAAAGCCCATCCGGGAAAGAAGAAGTCCTCTGCATCAAATGACATGTCAAGGTTTCTCCGGCCACCAACAATCTCTAAGAGAAGCATTCCGTAACTGTAACAATCGGCTTTTACAGTTATAGGACGATTGCTAACCCACTCGGGAGCTAAGTAACCTCTGGTTCCTCTGATCATAGTGACAACATGCGAGTGTTCTCTTCCCATCAACTTAGCTAGTCCAAAATCCGATACTTTTGGACAAAAATTCTCATCCAACAGAATGTTTTCGGGCTTGATGTCACAGTGTATTATTTTGTCGCGGCATTGCTCATGAAAATAGGCAATCCCTTGTGCAGTACCAATAGCTATGTGGAAGCGAGTTGACCAATCTAGAAGCCTGTCTCGGCAACCATATGAAGGGAAAATTCATTTGTCCAAGGATCCATTTTTCATAAACTCGCAAACTAGAAGCCTGTCAGAACGATCACATTTTAAGAAACAATTTCAAAATACACTAACCAAAATTCGAGTTTTGGCGATCTTACAAAAAGAAAAAGTTAATTTCACATCTTAAATATCCAATATATATAGCTCAATTTAATGATCACAAGCTCACAATGTCAAATGCATTGCCTATGAAAATTTGAAATGACATGAAAAGTTCTTAGACATGTAACCACATTGTTTGCAAGAAGCTCATCAAATGACAATTTCATTGCACTTGGAAACAGGAATGAGCCTTTCAAGGATATCATTTTCAGAAAGAATTTCAAAATCAGTAGCATTAAATTCCAGTTATATTGATCTCAAAATAAGTTGAATTTAACTTTGGATCTTAAATATCCCATTTGTATGAAACATTGCATAGCTTTATCAATGGAGGAGGTCAAGTGTTCGAGACCTGTTAGGGCCAATATATATTGTGGGAGTGCGGGCGTTTACTTAAACTTTCGAGGAAAAAAGAAAAAAATTGCATACCTTTGTCACCCTTCCGAGCAGTACCCACATAAACGAACCAAGTTCATGTGATGCATGGAGCCTATAGTGTTCACTTCTGTTATAAATTCCTTCTCCCCATGAGGCAAAACCCTATCAAGCTTCTTCACAGCTACCAAAGTCCCATCTCCTAAGCTTCCTTTGTATACACTTCCAAATCCACCTGCAAAACACCCAACATTACTTGAAATTGTAACATTGTCCTCTGTTTTGAACTGCTCTGTTTTTGAGTAGATCAACATAGTATATACAATATACATATACCTGTTCCAAGCAAGTGGGAAAAATTATTAGTCCTGCATTGCAAATCTCGGAAGCTGAAATTCATTGGAGCACCAGCCACAATCAATGAGCTTTCAAGAGCCCTCTTTAATGATCTCCTTCTATGAACACTCATATACAGTAAGCAACAGAGAAGCCCAACAAGAACAATCATGCTCAAAACAATTGGAAGCACCAAAACTTTCTCTGGGCTACTTCCTGACCCGTCCGAAGAATCCCCAGACCTTCTCGTGTTGTTCCCTTCTGGTGTCAATGAAACATTGGGCTCAACCTTCACAAACAACGTCGAACCGGTGTCTTTGAATCCACCAAACTCCAAGCTCTTCAGAATCCAACAATATGTCTTCTCATCATGAAGCCCATAAACAGAAGCCACACACTCACAATCTGACAAACAAGCATCATCACACTTCGAAACACTTGTTATGTCACTATAATTTGCAATCACTGATGATTCAGTGTAGTAGTAATTGGTTAGTTGCACTGTGGCAATCTTGAACTGAGATGTCGAATTCCGATGTTGTGCGCCACATTTTCCGGCCAACGATGAATTCCCTGAGCACCGGGCATCGTTCCCGCCCTTAAAAGTCCCCGGCAGGCATGTACAAGTAGCATTTGTCTTGCTTCTGTCCAGGTTACAAATCCCATTCCCACAAATACCAGCAATGTCACAAGGGTTTGGCACTGCAGCCCATTCCGGCACCCATTGGCGCGAACCATTAACATCATTGTCCCATCTATACAACGGTAGATTTCCATTTGTCTCGAGAATTAATCTTCGAAAAACTGATGGTTTGATCATAGACTGGTTTGCAGCTGAGGGTAGTCCACCATAGTCATTCTCATTTTCGTACACATACACTGCACCATCTGAGGAGGAGCCATACACTATCCCCAAGCTAGTCCAGGACCGCGACCACTTCGCCTGTCACGTTGGAAATGTCCAGTCCGGATCAGTAGGAGTAGTTGGTGTAAGATTCCGGCAAGCTGTCGTCAGATTCCGGCAGGTTGTAGGTCAGTGCAAGGCTTAGTGAAGTGGGCTGTTGTAACATTTTTAGCGTGTAGTAACCACCATGTGATGGTGACTTTGTTGACGTCAGCTCCAGTGAGGCCGTTAGGGGTTGGCCAGGTAGGAGTGTGTCAGATGGGTGTGAAAAGCTTTGCCATGCAATGCGTTGGTTGGTGGTGTGGAGTATGAAGTTGCCGTTTTCTGACATGGTGGTTGTGTCCACGTCGGCGCCGGAGGTGTTTGAGGTCCAGGCAGTGGTGGCTCCGTCGACGAGGAGGAGGTTTCCGGTGGCGTCGAGCTCCAGGATTGCAGCTTTGGTGACAGGAGAGTTTCCATTCAGATGATTGAAAGAAAATGAAATGGTTGGCTAAGTCATTTTGACTTTGGGATGGTAGGTATATGAATATACCTGCAAAAGCTTTTGTAAAGGCTAGAGATGGAAAAATGCTTTGTGCTTTTCTTTCAAGTCAAAAACGAGTAACCATCTAATTATGTATAAGATTTTCGCATATACTTTCTAATATATAACAAATTAGCACCAAGAGAAATTTGAGTTATTTTTTTTTTTGTTTTTTTAGCCAGTTAAAAGTTCAATTGAGAGTACTAATATTGAGAGCATCTGTAGATAATCGAATGTTCCTAATTTAACGAAAGAAAAAATTAATAATAATAATAATAATAATAATAATAATGGACACTATCTAAGGTCGATCAATTGGCATACAATCATCATTTATTAGGTGTTGTGTGTAGCTATATGGTTTGACTTTTGTGTAGTGGCTGTGTGTGAAATGGGTTGCGACGGTGGAATTATTATCATTATTTTTTTAATGACCTTGTATTGTTCCAACTACGAACTAGAATTTTAACCTTCAAATTTTATTTTTTTTTCACCCTTAAATTTTCATATGAGAGGACGAAATGTCCTGGTAAATATGATGTTAAACTCTACCTAGAAATAATATATACTATTTTTTTTTTCATGTAAGTTAATTTAATATTACTTTTTCAACTTACAAAGTAAAGAAAATTGAACAATTCAAGTCAAATGAATTATCATTAATTTCTTGCCAAAGTAAATATTGATAGCAAGAAAAGAAGAAATAAGTGTAAAAGAGAGAACGAATGAAAGAACTTGAACTATATTTATTTCCAGAACTCTGCAGCCTTTATATAGGCTAGTACTCAACTGAAATAACATAAAAATAGTCACTAATGTGTAAAACTAACTTCCTAAAAACTAGATAACATGGATTATGTTCTGCACAAACAAAATAACCAAACCCCTAAAGACTAGGACAACTTAGACTAAGTCACTAAAAGGTGCAGAACACTAAATTATTCAACAAACCCTCCCTTAAACTGAAAACTTTTGGACTTCAATTTAATTGGCGACACTTTTCTTCCAAACAGAATTCTCCAAAGTGCAAATGCCCAGTAATCTTCTCAGATTGTGAAAGGGAACAAATCTGAGAGGTTTAGTAAATATATCAGCCAACTGATCTTCACTTCTGCAATACTTTAAATCAATTTCTCCATCATTGCTAATATCTCTTAAAAAATAATACTTCACATCAATGTGCTTGCTTCTTCCATATACCACTGGGTTTTTGGAGAGTTTGATAATTGAGTTGTTGTCACAAAAAATTGTAGTAGCTCCCACTTGCTTGAAATGCAGCTTTTCAAGAATCTTCCTCAGCCAGATAGCTTGACAAGCACAAGCTGTTGCAGCAATAAATTCAGCTTCAGTGGTTGACAAAGTGACAATTGGTTGCTTCTTAGATGACCACGAAACAGCCCATGTGCCTAGCATAAAAACATAACCCGAAGTGCTCCTCCTATCATCTTGATCTCCTGCATAATCGCTGTCAGTAAAACCAATCAAATCTGATCTTTTACCCTTCTTGTAGAACAACCCAAAATCTTTAGTTCCTTGCAAGTAACGAAAGATTCTTTTGGCAGTTAAAAGATGCAGCTCTGTTGGATTCTCCATGTATCTGCTTATTAGACTCATAGAGTACATAATGTCTGGTCTTGTTGCAGTTAAATACATCAAACTTCCCACAATTTGTTTATAGAGTGTGCTGTCCACCTTCTTTCCTCCATGATCTTTGTTTAGCTTCAAACCAAACTCGGTTGGAGTACTTACAGGATTACAATCCTTCATTTGAAACCTGTCCAAAATCTCTCGCACATACTTCTTTTGAGAAATAAAGATTCCAGTAGCAGACTGCACTACTTCGATGCCAAGAAAATAATGCATTATACCAAGATCAGACATTTCAAATTCAACCATCATAGACTTCTTAAACTCTTCAAACATGACACTATCATTGCCAGTAAATATAAGATCATCTACATATAAGCAGACAATGAGCATTTTCCCTCCATCACCAATTTTAATAAAAAGTGTGTGCTCATATGGACATTTTTGAAAACCTTCTTTCAAAAAATAAGCCTCAATGCGACTATACCAAGCTCGTGGGGCTTGTTTTAATCCATAAAGAGCTTTCTTTAGTCTATACACTTTATGCTCATTTCCAATCTTAATATAACTACGAGGTTGATTAACAAATACTTGTTCCTCTAAGTTTCCATGCAAGAATACCGATTTGACATCTAACTGGAAGATAGGTCATGAATTATGTGCTGCAACGTGATTACCAACTGGTGAGCGCTAAATATATGCATATTCGAGCCCTTAAATATATGTATGTTAAGGCCTAAAGTGATACTTCTATCTGTATTTAGACGGATTTATGTTTAATGTGTATTTATAGGTACTTTCCTAGATAAATGGTTAAAACTAGGACTTTATGATGATATCGAAGCTTACAGAGTCGTTGCCGGTCATTTAGAGCAAGTCGAGAGCTTAAATGGTGAATTTTGGAAGATTTCAAAACCCAGAGCTTGAGCCCTAGTCTTGAGGCTCAAGCCTTGCAACACAAGAAAAAGAAAAGTCAATAAAGCATTGAAGCTCGAGACTTGTACCTTAGACATCGAGCCTGAACAGAGGGTGCTCGAGCCTTGGCCCTTAAGCTCGAGCACAAGGCGTCAGAATTTGAAGAGTTGATTTTAATTGAAGCACTAAGCTCCCAGGCCTCGTGCCCCAACTCAAGGATCGAGCACCATCACTTAAGGCTCGAGCCTGGTACCTAGTGCTCGAGCCCATAAAGCTTAGATCGACCAATGTTAAAAGATTTCAATCCCAAAAATATTCTAAGTGTTAAAGAAAAAAACGCTTCGGAAAATAGTTGAAGAAATTTGGCTAAATGTCAAAGTGAAGATCGAGCACCATCCATTGAAGCTTGAGCACCAATCCAAAGAAGCTCGAGCTTTGTTCCTAAAGCTCGAGCCCAAACCTCAAAGCTCGAGCCTTTGTTCCTAAAGCTCGAGCCTTCTATGACATGTCAGATATAAGTTATGGGATTGTTCTCTTTTCACGTCATATATCATTCTAGATGGGCCACAAGACCTAAAAGCCCACCAGATCCTTATTTTATTCTATAAAAGAACGCATAAGCCTTGATAGAAGGGTCCAAAATTCCAAGTCCTTTCTCTCATGTGATTCAGAAGGCTGATACTGTGGTGGCTTTTAGGGTTTCCATAACCTTGAAAGTGAAGATCCTGAGAAGAGAAGTGCCATCCATGACGATGGAGACATCTCCAACATAGATGATATCCGACATTCTCATGAGTAGCTAATTCCTCTCTTAAGGCGCTGATGTAACCCAATCTAGTATTTTGGTTTGATTGTTCTTAATTCTAGGATTATTTTAATGTATGTTATGTTTTTTATTGTATGACTATGAGCAATTGAGACAATTCAATTGGTTTTCATGCTTTAAATAGATTATAAACTGTTATTACCTTATCTTAGATATAACTGTTTATTTTCTATTCTCAACATATCTTATTGGACGGTATCTGGCAGAGCCCTGCCGGAAATAAGAATAGAGGTCATATAATGGTGTTCCAACATTTTTACAAAAGAATGTTTTCATAGTCTATGCTTAGAAAAGATGGATTATTTGCAAAGTAGTTAAGTAGTTAAAGTGGTCAGATGAGGTAGTGGATAGTCCATGCTAACCGCAGATAAGTTTTAGTTAGCTGAATTTTATAAAACATCTTTCTTTAAAACCCAAATTGAACGAATGTTACTGAGTTCAATTCATTTAAAACAGAATTTGTTAAAATACCAGAGTGAAATAACTAACAGTAATATGATGATTGTGGTGAAGTTAAAGCCCTAAGATTTTTTTCTCTGATCACACTTAGTTTAATATTTCATTTTAATTTTAGTTTAATTTTCAGTTTATAATTGTGACAACCAAGTTAATCTATTCAACCAGTTACCTGTAGACTAATATGAATTAGTTGAAAGCAAAATTTAATAACTCATCTCTCTGTGGATTCCACACCTCTCTATATAGTGCTATTCTGCAAGGATTTGTGCTATTGCAAGAAGTAAATTTATAAGTAGTATGCAAAAACACACAACTTTTGGCGTCATTGCCAGGGAGATTTATTATTTAATTTAGTTTTTAATTAGTTATTTTTGGTTTACCAGTCTTTAGACTTTCTGATATCTCACCTTAATTCTTTTTCTTTTTAGGTACAAATTAGCAGTGAGGACAAAGACGCTTAAGGGATAAAAACCTTCGATTTATTAAACCTTTTGTAAGTTTTTACTGTTTTCTTTTTAGTTGGAAAATTTTATTTTTGTCACTATTTAGGATTAGTGGAATTAATGCATGTTAACTCACCATAATCGGTCAAAACCTTTAGTGCATGATCCTAAAATAGAGAGAACTCTTGGTCAGTTAAGAAAACTTAAAAAACGCTGAGGGACCATTTCATTCCTACCACATATACTCCCCCTTCGTGCTTTGTATTTTCGGATGCTAATGTAACCCATTTTAAGATCAAGCCTGCTATAATCCAAATGCTTCCTAGCTTCCATGGGTTTGCAATAGAGGATCTTTATAAGCACTTGGATGTATTCTTGGAATTGTGCTCGACTACCAAGTTGACCATAGAGAATCATTTAGGATGTGTCTTTTCCAATTTTCTCTTAAGGATAAAGCAAGAACTTGGGTTGTAGTCCCTTCCAACAAATTCCATATCTTCATGGGACATATTGTAACGGGAGTTTTTAAAAAAGTACTAAACGGAAGGTAAAACCACACAAATGAGAAGGAAAATTATGGCATTTTCCCAAATTTCGGGAGAACAGTTCCGTGATGCAAGGGAAATATATAATAATCTTTTAAGAAAGTATCCACACCATGATATTGCTCAATGGCACTTAATACAAATTTTCTATGATTGTCTTACAGATTCTTATGGAAACATGGTTGATGTATCCAGTATTGGAGCCTTTCTGTGTAATAGTGCGGCTGACGCTTGGGAACTATTTGAGGCCCTAAGTGAAAATTCAGTGCAACATGCTTCTTCCTCTAGGTCCAAGTCTTCACTCGGAATGCATATAAATGAAAAACTTTATGAGGTAGATAAATCTAGTGAGTTAGCCGCTCAAATAGAAGCC
>JAOTQH010249676.1:0-11999 GCA_025631255.1 Cornus kousa | reverse complement strand
ATTGGCTTGCACTTAAGAGGGTGTCATCTGTTTCCATAAATATTCCTTTGTTTCTTCTGCGGGACCCACCTTTGATCTTCCTCAACAATAACAAACAACATAACATACATTATAAATTATATTGACATACACAGCAAATCAATATATGTATACATAATAGTATACTACTAGCAACAGCTTCTCTTTCCCAGACACACACAACACGCACACACACATTGCTACTCCATCCAGCTTTTTCTTCCCTCTCTCTCCTTCACAGCCTGTCAACCATCAATTATTAACACTATGATTCTATTTTTCTTTTTTTAGTGAAGGGCTACTTTGTTGTGTTCTCTAGGGAAAGGGGTAGTAGTAGTAAATAGTAATGGCCTGGTAAGAGCTAGCTTGCTCTACTATTCTCTCTCTCTCTCTCTCTCTCTCTCTCTCTCTCTGATCAATTCAACATAGTATCACCACTTGGATTGCTCCGTCCTTGTTCATATGGTTTATTAGCCAAATCAGTTTAATGGGTTCAAGCAGTACTGGCTTCAAAGTACTGCAACATTTTCAATGAGTCTCATAGGAATATATTGTCACAGATCTGCCCACTTTTTGTTTCAGGTACACACAGATCTCTTTTTTCAAATTAATTTTCTATGGTCAGTGTTATATATTGATTTTTGATGTTAATGTTGGTGCGTATTTTATGTATGTGTTTTATATCTCATATGTGGAGAGAAGTATTGATTTATCTAAATGGATATATGTTGCAGTGTCAATGGATTCTAAACATATATGGAACATGCCTTTAATTTTTGAATTGGAAGAGATTTTTTTTTTGGTCTTTTTTTTGGGGTTTTGTTTGATTACAAGTTTTGGTAAAAAAAAAAATGTTAAATGTTGATTTTGAGGTCTCCAATTGGAAATTGCCTCAAGATTGATCGACCCTCAAAAAATACAATTCAACCTCCTATTGAGGGTTACCTATTAGAGGTTAGAGGAGGATGGAGGGCATAGTTGTAGCCCATGCCTGTTTGACTTGATGCATAATAATAATAATAAGTTTATCTGAATTCCCTTGTAAAGATCACTCACTGATAGTGAGACCACACACACACAAAAGTAGGGAGAATCCTTTTTCTTTGTTGGTTACTTGACCATAATTTGGGAACCCATACTGCCAATCTAGCACAATTTTGTCATTCCAATGACCCCAGATTTTCTTTCCTTTCCTTTCCTTTTCCTTTTCCTTTTGTGTGTGTATGTATATGTGTGTGCGCGTTCTTCTGCCAAGGTCGACTACTTAGGACCAATTCTTCATATAATCTGCATTTGACACAAATTCGCCACAAGGTAGATAATGAGGAAAGAAAAGAGGGATGAGGTTAATAGAAATATGGTTTAAAGGCTACTTTTAAGTGAATTAGAAGCTAATAAAATTCCTTTTATTTATTTATTTTATTTTTATTTGTTTTTAAGATGGGCTGGATAGGTTTCGTACAATCCTAGCTATTTGACTGACACTTTGTCAATGGTTGGGTATGACTCAATGATCTGATGTTTCATCAGTCTGTGCTGGTTAGAGTACTCTCACTGACTTGGGGCCAACTTGTCCCTGTCTCCACCTTCCTTTAGTGCCTTCTATCTATATGATATTCACCCACTATATGTTTATAACAACAAAGAAAATAAATACCCATTTACTTATTTTTCTTTTGAAGATCAAAACACCTTTATTTATTTATTTTTCTTTTTACTTAAATAGATCTAATTTCTAGTAGAATTTTGGTTGTGGCTACAAATGTAACAACTCATGCATTTCAGGTATGGGAACCAAAATCCAATATGCTATTGATCCGTTAGCTGCCTCTCCAAACAACAGTTTTGATGTGAATTGGTTGGGTGATTGGGACAACTTTCCGAATAAAAAAGGGCCAAAGCTGAGCTTAGAAAGTGCTGCTCTCAACAAGTTTCACAATTCAACAGATAGGATGCTTGATCAGCACAACATAGAATCCATCAAGAAGACAATGCTTATGCACGAAGACGTGTTCAAACACCAGGTGTAATAAAGTTCTCCTTATTTTTTCTACTCTCTCAATACACATGTAAAGATTTCGAAGGAAATACTAATTTGGAACACTATATATGGCACTGCAGGTACAAGAACTCCACCGGCTGTACAGGGTTCAGAAAATGCTGATGAATGAGGTGAAAAATGGTGCTAAACAAACTAGATCTTGTGGTCCAATGACTGTCTCCGAGTTCAACTACTCCAATTTCTCCAACCGGCATCAACCAACCACCACCAGTGACTTCACTCCCCATGTTCAAAGAGTTCGAGACACCCCTCATTACTCTCCAGAGCAGCAACCACGGGAGCCAAGTGGTTGCTGCTCTGGAGAGCCCTCAAGAATGTTTAAAGCATTTGATCTTGAAAAGCCGGCTGAAGAAGATGTCTCAACCGGAATTAGGGCCGTGGAAGAGGACCAAGCAGGGCCTAGTAGCCACAGGCATCCGAATAGTAATAAGATGAACATCAATGAATGTAATGAGGGGTGTGATATAGAGCTTACACTAAGCATTGGAGGCAGTTTTGGCAGCAAAAGATCAAACAGTCATCAGCATTATCATCATAGTAGTCCAGAATTAGGAGGATGCAGTAGCTTGACCGGTAACAAATTTGGAGAGCTCGGATCATCTGGATCGATTAAAACAGATAGAGAAGAGGAATGCAGTGTCCCCAACAGCAATTTGAGCAGCCCAAGCGCGACAATACTCAATCAGCAAAGTAAGAGGCCACATTGGCTTTTCCAAGATTTAAGCTTGAATAGAACATAATCATTGACTTGTGTGTTTATATGATTTCAAAACACTCCACATAAACCATTAATTCGAAACATTTTTATGCACTGAAAATAACAGTGAGACACCCTTTTTCTGCATAGAATGTTTGTGAGCTAAGAATCTACTGCATTACTTGTTGTAAACATCAGTTATTGCAGTTTGATCAAAATTGTTCATTACCATTGTTTGACTTCACTAGCAGTTGAAATATGTAGTTCAGATTTTGGGCATTTACTCTCGTGTGTACAAACTGAACATTTTATTTAATGCAAATCCTAAGTTGAGAAACTGACTGAATGGCTGATTGAAGTAATTTATCTGTAGATATTATTTGACCATACAAATGAGAATCAATAATTGAAAATGAATGATGACAGATTGAAATCGGTCACGTTTTTTATATGAAGAATTGTTTTGGTTTTTGCCTCTTGAAAGAGGCTTAATTATTACAATTATTAATTATATGACAGAAAGTGACACACATGACAATGTCTTATAATGAACGTCCCAACAGTCACCAAATGGGCAATAGCCCTGATACAAACTTGACTTTCCAAAGTTAGGTCAGAAAAAAAAAAAATTAATAATAATTGCAACAACCTTGGCTACACTTAAAAGAAAAAGAAATTTTTTTTTTTGCTAAGTAGATTAGTGATAGAGAAACATTATTCATTCGTTTTCATTTTCAGTGCAAAAATAGTCACACATCCACTTTTTTTTAATGGGGGACAACAAACCCTCAATCCGGATGAAGGAATGACCTTTGTCTTTAATACTAGTAGAGTAATGGGTTGAGTGTTTCGCGATCTGACTCAAAAAATTAAATTACATATATTATGTAGAGTAAATACTCAATTCATATATACTTATTCATTTCTTTCATTTGGATCTGATGTGAGACAAGTCTTCTTTGTAACAATAAGCTTGTAATCATATTGAATTCAGACTAAATCAAGTTTGAACAAATCTAAATTTAATTATTATTGAGTTGGATCGATCGTAATAGATACTCTCTCCGTCCAAAAATAGTTGGAATGTATTGGGATTCTAACTTTTTATTGAATTGTAGTTGACAATGAGTAAAATTTCATTTTCAACCTTATAAGGTGTTAAACAACTAAAACAAGTAAATGGAAAATGGATAGTTTGAGAATGTGATGAAAAAAAGTACATCTACTTTTAGAAAGGAACATGTATTTTGAGACATCCCAAAAAGAAAAGATGGACATATATTTTGGGACGGATGGAGTATCTGATTTGTTGAGCTAACAATTATTAGATTTAAATCTTTAACAGGTTATTGAATTAAGAGTTAAATTAATCCATATTTAAGTTATATAATCAGATTTGCAAGAATTCAATTGCTTGTCTTTGTGTGTTTTTTTTTTTTTAAAGCAACGCATACATAATTTGATGGGTATTAACCTAGCAATTGAATCCATTGGGCCTTAGATTTAAAATTATTTAGCCCATCATACGTTTTGGATTTATTTATGTGTTTTATTGGATTAGACATCAATCCTAATCCGATCTGCTTCCAATAAATTGAAAATTTTTTAATTCACTGTTGATATGCGAGATAACGGATTGAAGCGAATCAGATCCATAGATTGGAGTATTCCCAAATAACTCAATATTGACATTTTTTAACCATGATCCAATGGATAAAATTTCAAGGGTGAATTGCAAAAAATTCCCCTTAACTATTAGCTAGTTGCAAAAAACCCTTATGAATATTTTTCGCAAAAGACTCCCCTCAACTATTCAAAGGAAGCTGTTTTTAACTGATGTCCGTTTAACATTTTGTTTAAGGGAATTTTTCGAACGAAATTACCCATTAACATATTATTCTTCAGACACTTTATTTATTTATTTCTCTCTTTCCCTCTCAAGCAAGGTATGTGAAGTAGCAAATAAAAGTTACCAAAAAAACAAAAAATGGAAAGCGAATAAAATTATATTTAAATTATGTATAATTAATAAAATAATATTGAGTACAGGAGAGAAAAAATCTACCATGGCGTTAAAATAAAAGATGGAAAAATTAAGCAGTTCAAGAACTCCTTCAGTGCACTTGATTCTTAGCAGCCATTATAACAATTAATTATTTTAAGAAAAATAATTAATAATTTGCCATGTTTCCTTAGTCCAATTTCTTTCTTTTCTTTAATTGAATTATACTACTGCATAGTAAGTGGACTAAAATTGACAATTAAAAAGCAACATAATTTCTTTTTCAAATCTGAATATTTAAATTTTTTTTTTACTTGCTTCAAGAACATGAAATACCACAAAGTAACTTTTTGAGACGAAATTGGTGTAGTTAATGTACTTAAGTTAAAGACCTAAAAATATGACTGCTTTTAATCTGAATGGACATCGTTGCCTTCTATTCAATTCACAATAATCTAATTATAAAGGACATTTAAGTCAATTAGATTGAGAGAAATGCATTTATCATCTCATCATATATTATTTTGATTTCACCACCTACTACTCAAAAATTACATATCATGTGGGCAAAGTATTGAGGTAATTTTTAAGAAGTTTACTCTCTTATTATTAGGATGGGAAGAAACCAAAGTAAGCATAACATTTTTTATGTACAAATGATTTGTTCAATTACATTGATAAAAATCATGAAAAAAAAACCCCAATAATAAAGTAAATAAATAAAAATAAGTTATAAATTAAGTACATATAGCTCAGTATTATTGGGCATTAACTATTGTTTACATGTGATATATCATGCTGTCCAAGCAGTGTTGAAAGATAAATTTTCAGCAGTTGGATTTCTCGATCTGTTGTTAGCTTTGTGTTTGAAAGAATGAGAAGGCTCGCTTGACGCAGAGAGAGAAGAGAGAGAAAATAAATAAATTGTCTGAAGAATAATCTGTTAAAAGGTAATTGCGTCCAAAAAATTACTTAAGACAACCACTTAAACGGATATCAGTTAAAAACACCCCTTTGAAATAGTTGAGCAAAATTTTTATGTCAGAAATACATAAGGGGGATTTTTGCAACTGAATAATAGTAAAACTGATATGAAAAATATGTGTGTATAGAAACAATAATATTAAGTGAAAGAAATTATAAAAGGAAGAGAGCTTTCAAAGCGAGAGGGAGAGAGAGAACGAACAGAGAGAACGAACAGAAAGAGAAGCTATATTACTTCCTTTTTCTATATATCCATCTGTACACAAATAAGCTTATTTATAGGCAAAGCTTTCGTGGGCACCAAGTACAAAAAGAAGCTTATACCATAAGCCTCAAAACTTTTCAACTTATATAATTACATGTGGACCCACATATAAAGATATATATCTAACATATTTGATTTAATAAGAGTATGTATTAAATCGATGACTTGGGTTTAAAATTGGAAGAAATTTAATTTGTTCCAATTTCAAATTTAATGAGCTGATTTAGTACTTCCAAACATAACCATGAAAAATAATTAAGTATTTCCATAGTGATTATGGATTATATCCGCTTCATATGTTTGTTATATATATATATACACACACACATATACACACACACACACGTGTATGTTTTAATTAAAATTTTGGTCAAATGCTTGCCTATTCATCAAAAAATATGTATATGTGTAATCATTCATTAACATTGGATCATATATATATATATACATATACATATATTTAATTCATTACAACATTTTTAACTAACCTTTCCCCAATAAAAACTATATCTAAGCAAACTCAACCACTTAAATACCATATGGCAGCAATGCTTCACAATTAGAGTTAACATGTCCATGGTAATTAATGACATAAATGAAATTCTAATACTAACTATAAAAGTACGAAAATAACTAAAAGTTGGCATGGAGAGAGCAAGAAAGCCAGTATAAAATATAAATCCTATAAAACCGCAAATAGGGAACTCTTCCAACCTAAAGACGTTTAGTATTCAATACACAAGGTAAACCTCGGATATGTGCAATCATCCGTGAATTACACCAGACACGCTTAATTCTTATACAAGGTAAACCTCGGATGTATGTACATTTTATCATTAACATTTTTTCTTAATAGGTATAATAAAGAAGTCTTCCTTTTTATAGCATTAGATTGTACATAATATTTTAATTAGAGCGTATTTAAGGCAGTAGCTGTTGACGCTTCAGATTATTCTCTTTTATTTTATTTTATTTTATTTTTTTGTTATTTATATAGTTGAAATGATAAGATAGTTACGGGTTTTGAGAGAATGATGAAGTGGAACATCATTTCACACTTTGAAAGATAAACAAACTGATTTTGTGGCATATATGAATTATTTAGTTCGTAAAGTTTCTTTTTAAGCATGAAACAATATTCCCGAGGTTTTTGGAGGTGTTTTGGACCTTTCAGGATGATTCAGAAGTCCAGTAGGTAAAATAGGAAAAGTGTACTTGAGCACCCTTGAAGGATTCTATACATGTTTCAATATTTTGGGGATAACTTTTTATTCGAAACTCCAAATTGGGTAAACTTAGCAACTGTTGAAAGAAGACTCGAAGACCATTGTTTTTGTGTCTAATAGCAATTTCGAGATTCGGACTCGAAATAGGTCAAATCAACGTTACGAAATAATATATTGGATAGAGTGTATTCATGGTGATCGAGCATCGTTTAGGGTGATTGATCAAAAACCAATACAAAATGGAATCCAATGTATATACCATGATAAACCAATCAACCTCATCAAGTAGCACAAAATATACCCCATCATTAGTGTACAACAGTCAAAATGCACAATTCATTGCAGTCGCCAGATACAAGTACGACTTGAATTGCTTGATGGTTTGATCACTCAAGATTGAAATCATTGTGAATGCAATAATTTTATATGCATGTTATTACGCATTACTTTTTTTCCCTCCCCAAAAGTTCAAGTAAATACGAGTACACTCGTAATATTATTCTTAGTATAATTTGAAGACAAGATCATACCACCTAATTTTGCAGGAAAAGTATGCATGACAAATAAAATTTATAAATGCAAGTTCTTTAATTTGTTTTTTAAGATGGGGGTCGAGCATCTTAAAACATTCTATAATTCATCATTAGACAAAGGCAACCTCCCCAACTCACATTCATTGATCTTACAAAAAAAGATTCGTTTGCATATCCATCAATACCAAGCTGAGGGGACCTATGACAGAAAAGGTATTGACTGATTTACCAAAACAGTTTATTTTTTGCAGATAAGCTTTAGCTGGCAGCAACACCAATAATACCTTTTTGAGAATAACTTCAAAGGCATTTAAGCAGATAGCACATTTACACTTGAGTATGAAGTTCTTGACTAAGCCCCATTCTTCACGTGTGTTCATCCCTAAGAGAAGAAGACTTCTAAACAGATGAACCAGAAAATGAAAGCTTTTTATTCTTTCTGGTTGTTGAGATATTGCTAAAGTTATTAATGATTTTAATATAGGGTTGCTCTTTATTGCTTCTGGTGATCATTATTGCTATCATAGCAATATTTGGTTATCATTCTCACAAGAATAGAACCCAATTGGTTGGGATTTGTTGCTGCGTTACAGGGTATTTATGTATCTGTCTCCACTGTACACTTTGGTAATCCCTTTTTAAATCTATGTTAGCTTTTATTTTTGTTCCTTTTTAATTCAATTATTAGTTTCAGTGGCCGATTGTTGTTATGTTTCATTTTGTAATTTTTTTTTTTTTAAACTCATTTCTTACTTTCAGTGGCAAATTGTACAAAAGAACAATCTTGATGAAATGCCTCTTTGGTTATTACTAACAAGCTTCCTAAATGGCATAATATGATGCTATGTTAAAATTTGATCTTTACGTCATGGTAAGTTTACAGTCCAGCATTCAATTTTTTGTTTGTTGTGTTGTTAACTTATAATTACATTTTTATAGATTTCCAGCTTGTTTGGTTGTGCAATCTAACTATTTGGTTACCTCTACTATTCCTGTCATGAGCACGAGGTAACTCTTGTGATACCCCTCTGATCCGAGACATGGGTTAATCAGGCTCAGGCCCAAACCCGAGGGATATCGAACAATTTAAAGTATGTTAACGAACACAGAATACAAGGTGAATAAGAAATAAAATTAATAATAGCTGGAAGAAACTAAAAATAGAAAACCTCAAATATAAGTTATTAAATCCGATAAACTAAAACCTTCAATCCATACAACTCGGGAATCCATCCAGTGGACCCCTTTAATAAAATCTAAAACTAAAACTGAACAATTGAAATGAAGTCCAAGTCCAAGTCCTACGTAAATGGTAGAATGGAAGTCTGTATCTGCTCTGCACTGTCAACCTTTAACTCTGGAACTGACGAGCACCTGAAAAATAAAGGAGTGGGTCAGGCCCACATGCAAGTCTTGATCTACTACGATCCAAACAGTAATCCGATATGCAGATACATCCTAGAAAGACTCAACAATATCTAGAGTACTCCATATATGTATATATAGTACACACTATAGGACACTCGCTAGTCTAGTAGGTCTGTTTCAGCCTGAATAAAAAGCAACATACGAATACGCACTCGAAGGTGGGCATGAGTACCTAGACCTACCAGGGAACAACACCTATGTCCAGTTATCCATCCTAGGCGATATACGCGCCCTAACCATGGTCCTGAGACTCAAGCTCATACCATGGCACATAAAATAAATATATAAAGTCCGTACTCCTAATACAAAATATCATCCATCTGTATAGGGGTCTGATATATGTATAACAAATCCATCCTGAAACCATAGTCGGTCATTCAATTTATTTGATTGACATGACACAAGTAGATGATGGACTTAACCTTTATGGTTAATCCATACCTTAATCCAGTTTGGGTAGGACTTAGTGTTTTGAACTAATCCATTCCAAATATAGGTAGGTCTTAGTATTTTGAACTAAGTCATCCCTAATATGACACCGTCCCATACCGGTTCATATAATCCATCCATCCAGTAGTTGATAAAACAGACCATGCATGTAAATATCAACTAATCCATCCAGCAATAAGAATACATATATACCAGTATATCGTATCAATCCTCCAGTTCAGCAGTTAATAACACAGTACAAGTAATTATCAACCACATCCTAAAAATAAGCACAAATATAGTTTAGCATGTATACAACCCATTTATGCATCCCATATAACAGTTAGATATTCACATTACAGTTCTTTTATTTCAAAGAAAAAGACTGTATATATCTAGTTCCTCCGATTACCATAACTGACAAAACAATATTAAGAAATCATCAACCATATTCCCTATTATGCACGAGACACACATAATGCATATACATGTAAAGGCATTCTCTATAGAGCCTAAAATCCACTTCCAAAACATTGTAAACTGCTCTATTAAGTTCAAGCATTTACATCCTCCAACGCAATCCATGAATTGATACAATCTAATACAGTTTAAGTATCAATTAAACTCAAAGTTAAGCATAGAGAAATTCAATTAATTCACTACACTCCACATACTATAAAATTATGATTTATGTAGGCATTCAAATCATATTTAATAAACTTGCTAAGCTCCAATATGTAGACCTAGCAAATCCTTTCACATAATCCTTGCATTGATGCAATTAACACAGTTTAAGTATCAATTAAAATCGACATAAGTATGGCTGAGTTAAATTGAGTCATCATACTTAAACACTGTAATCCAAAAATATACTTTACATGTATCTTTAAATCACATACTAAAACCTTGCAAAAATCAGAAACAAAATCAGAAAAATAGTGCAAATATATCAGTTCTCCTTCACTGTGTGATACTCCAAGATTTAATCACATAGTAGATTAATGTTGCACTATTGTTATATAAATTCACCATACTCCTGTCCATCCTTTAAACCTAGTCAACACAATAAAACCCTCTGCACAGCCAAACAAACCACTAAACTCAAACTATGCGTGATCGGTTGAAAGCAGTTTACTTAAACTTTCAATTATATCCACCTGCGGTCCTTTATCTGATCTTAGATTAATTCTTTTCCTTAATAACTGAATGTAAAATTAAGTCCTAATATTGTTTTACAAATCCCAAACACTTGTTTATTATGTTCAGTGGCCTTAAATTGTAACAGAAAAATTAATTCTCAACCCATGCTTTAACCATAGTTCCTGTAGGTGCTAGAAAAGAGCAGGCTCAACAAAAATAAAGAGCCTGCTCCATTATTTCTCCATAGAGCCGGCTCTATGGACCCATTGAGCTGGCTCCATGGCCTTTCCATGGCCAGTTCTTCCCCGTTCAACTTCTGCTCGCTTTTGCTTCATCTTTCCTCAACTCCGGTGCCTAACAGAGCTTCTGAAATGTTTTAAATCCTCATCCTAGGTCCACACTCAGTCTTAGATAAATTTTAAGTCACTGATTATTCCATGGTAGCATGCATAGAACCTAGGTTTAGAAGTAACAAATACTAAAACCTAATCTGATTTTTAAACAACCCACAACAGTTTAATTTAGTGGAAGAAAAATCCTGTGCTAATCACTTAATCTAGGATTTGTTTAGTGTCTCAAACTAATCCTCAAGCATGAATACTTATACACAACAAGAATTTAACACAAGATTAAACACAATCAACAACAAGGTTCCAGTTAACAGTTTTGAGCAACGCTAGAATAGATTAATTCAATGAACCTAATAACTGATTAAACGTGCATAGTTAGATGAAACCTAACATTCTTTTTATCCATTTAAATCTTTTTTTAATCCCTGGAGTCTTAGATAGGCATGCATAGAACACGAATTAACGGGAGAGAGAAGAACAGTGACTTGCCTTGAGTTTCAGATTTGAAACTCTACTTCCACCGTCTCTAATTTATCTGTCAACATCGTCGACTATTGTTCTACTCCTCCGGTGCTCTTGGTTCAGCCTAGGAACACCCCGTCCAATCTTCCTTGAATCTCACAGTTTACTACTCAAGTTCCCTCCCTGTTTCTCTGCCCTCACAACTCTCTGTAATCCTTTGTAACGTGAGTTTATGTGTTGTGTTTTCTAAACCCTAAACCCACATAAAGAATATATTTATAGAAGAATCTGTTATAACCCTAATCCATGTACAATTAGAGACTAAACCCTAATTCCAATCCTAGCCGGCCCATGAAACAACCTAAGTTGTAATCTATGTCGGCTACACAAACATAACCTCCAA
>JAOTQH010249656.1:0-12000 GCA_025631255.1 Cornus kousa | reverse complement strand
ATATAAGGTAATGTGTACATAACACCTCTACACTATTAGATTAGTAGCATATATACCCTCTTGGGCATTTTCGGAAGAGTAAAAGGACAAAACGAGTATTATAACACTAATTTATGTCAGATGGTGTATTTTTGCACAATGTAAAAAGATTATGGGTATTTTTTGCACACTTTTTTAAATAGATGATAAAAGTGTTACGCGAAGTATACTTTAGAATGTTTTCTGCACTTGTCCCTAAGTCTATTTAATTGATTTTTTATTTTTATTTTATCAAATACATTTAATGAAATTCTGGCTTCGTGTGCCTAGTTAAATTTGAGACTCCCTCACTAATAAATTAGTAGGACTCAGATGTGACAACTATTAAATCCGTTGCAAATTAGTCATTCTTGCCAAACTAGTCTATTTTTAGAATCTTGTAGAGGACAGATTAATATATTCAATTATTCAACTAAATAGTAGCGACATTTAGGACTAATGTTCATATAAATATGAAAGAAGTTTTAGAGATGCAACACTCTCAAAATTTCACATTTCTCATTTGCATATGATGTCCTCATGCTCTGCAATGGAGACATTACCTATACAAGTATTGGAGATATTAACTTCTTCTAACCCACTCTATGGTCGGTTGTTATTGAGAGTCAAATTCCTCCTTCATCAAATATATTGAAGGTTTCATCACATCACATCACATTAATACAAGAATATACGGAAACAATAATTATACACATCCATGCACAATATAATATTTTACGTGGTTCTCCCAACTTTAGGGCTATGTCTATGGAGAAAGATTTTCACTTTTATGAATAAAGGAAGATAATATATAATTAGATGTCAAAACCCCAATCACTATCATTCATCATATCCTTAAGGCTACATCTTTACTTTTAGGAATTACACATAATCTCCCCCTCCTCAAAACACTCACCAACCACTTTTATAGTTCATCTTTCATCTTTTATCTTTCCACGTTAATCTCTCAAACCTATTTCTATTTATATAGTCTTCAAACTCAATTCCTAGTTGGACAAGAATTTCACAACTTGCCTACAAAGAGTTATCAACTTGAATAAATCCATCTTTTGCACATAAATTCAAGCCACAAACCCAACAATCTCTACCTTGGCTTGAATTCGGTCTACACGCATTACCCCAAACTCCACCTCGACTGAAGATCTCTCTACCTCGAATCAAACGCTATGATGAAATTGAAAACGCTCCAATAATCTCCATCTTTTCTCAAATTCCATCATGCTTGTTCTTCTTCCACCATCCTTGGTGTTCAATTGTTAACCCCCCTTGTTACTTATTTTGGGTAAAAACGATTAACCTCTTATTCCCTTTGCATTGTTTTTTTATCGAGATTAGAGAAAACTCATTCATTTCTTAAATCATACTAGACCTATCTTGAGAACTAACACCACTCTTTGGCTTGTCCCCAAAACTTGTTTCTCATGTGCTTGTATCTTCATACTATCCACCTTCTTCGTGTCAGCATCAACTCTGATTGATTTTCCATAAAACCCACAATTAACCTTTACTCTGACAAACTTCACACCAACCTTCTTTTCTTATGTTCAGAACCAACCACAAGCACTGACCCACCATCGACTTTAATACCAGTTGTTGGGGATATTGACTCTTTTCAACTCATTCTATTGTCAGTTGTTATTGGGAGTCAAATCCTCATTCATCACACATAACTGAAGCACCATCATATCACATCACACTAACACAAACATATGGAGTAACAGTCATACACATCCACGCATAACACAATACTTTATATGGTTTACCCAACTTTGGGGACATGTCTATAAAGAGAAAGAAATTTCCATTATTATGAATTAAGGAAGAAAATATACAACCAGATGTCAAAACCCCACTCACTCTCACTCATCACACTCTTCTAAATCTTTACACTCAACAATTACATATACTCTCATCTCTCCTCACAACACTCACTAATCCCTTACATCTTACTCCTCTCCTCACAACACTCATCAACCTCTTATATATTTCCCCTCTTCCTCTCTACCCTAATCTATTACACTCATCTCTATTTATAGTGTCTTTAAACTCAATTCCTTGTTGAACAAAAATTTCACTACTTACCTATAAGGGTTACCATAACAATTACAACTCTAAAATAATACCTTGACAAAATCATCGTTTTAGAGCTCGCTAACAAAGATGAACATGTTCCAAAAAAAATGTTAAACGTACATGTCTTGGGGTCATTCCTGTTCGCAACACACCCTAAGTGAATAGATCGAATCGATCCATAATAACCTGGAAAGGAGGCATTCAAGTCATAAACCCAGCATCAGGTTTAAAAGGCTCTTGACACATTTTCTAGCCTTTCAGAATTAACTTACAAAAGTCATATATTCCTCCTATGTGGAGTTTCTGAGAACACTAAACAAGACATTGCCAACTTATTCTAGTTTCTTTGTGGCTCCTTGCCCATTAGATACTTAGTTATTCCATTAATAATTACAAGATTTAGTGCAAAAGACTACCAAACACTAATAAATTATATACTAGTTAGAATTATTAATTGGATAGCAAGAACACTCTCCTTTATAGGTGCATCTTATCCAAGGCACATTTTTTCCCCCTAGTTATGCCACTTTATACAATATACACATTTGCTAGACTAACACGTTTATCTTACCCTATAATGTGATTACTTAGATGAACCAAATTCTTCAAAAGTTTTTGTGGGCAAGTCCAGTTATGTCTAAGCTTAGAGCCAAAGTTTCATGGGAACTTGTGTGCAGACCAAAAGAGGCAGATGCCTGAGCATCCCTAATCTCCAAATGTGGAACAAATTAAGCAGTTATCTTAAGAAACATTTGGCTATTGTGTTCTAACTCTAGCAGTATGTGAAAAAAAAATGGACTTCAAAAGCTTCTAATCAAGCACAAAAGTCTGTGGGAAATGAAGATTCTAAACAGTTGTTGTTGGTTTTGGAGGAAGCTACTGCATAATAGACATTTGGCTTAGTTTATGGTGTAACACAAAATCAATAGCGAAACATCTACCGCAATGTTTCTTGACAACTGGTTACCTTGTGGACCTCTCTACCAGGTACTATATGCTAAAACTAGACTAGATTAGAACATCAACAAATACATGAAGGTATATATACACTTATTTTTAATGAGCAATGGGCATGCATGGCCTTAGCACATTCAAAATATTGTAATCCCAGTTGGTGACATAACCATTTTTCCTCCACCTAACCTTAATACAAACAAACGACCTCCTCCAATGGCTCCCATCCCCAAACAAAACCTATTCTCTCAAATAAATATACCCTTAAAGCCATCTCACAAACCATTCTTTTTGCTTATGACTAGCCATACAAGATAAATTACCCACTCAAGACAAACCAACACTTGGCTATCTAATGCAGTAGAATATATATGCTCTCTGTCTTAAGCTTAGCGTAGCAGAGGATCACAACCATCTCTTTCATCATTGTTCATATTCTATTGTTATTTGGAACAATTTACAAGCTAAATATGGCTTCCACACAACCCCAAGAGTTGGAATGAACTCCGGACTTCATTGTTGAATCTATTCGGCTTCATTTCTTCTCCGTTAAATGATGTAAATGTCCCTTTGCGCCATCCATTGCAGTTTATTGGAGCCTCCCTAGATCATTCTTTGATGCAATTTGTTCTTCTGCTTTATTAGAAATCATGGATTGTTGATGTTTCCCAATTGTTGGGGATATTGACTCTTTTCAACCCATTCTACGGTTAGTTGTTATTGGGAGTCAAATACTCTTTCATCACACATAACTAAAGCATCATCACATCACATCACATTAGCAGAAACATATATGGAGTAACAGTCATACACATCCACGCACATCACAATATTTTACATGGTTCACCAAATTTATGTCATGTCTATGAATAGAAAGAAATTTTCATTATTATGTATTAAAGAAGAAAATATAGAACCAGATATCAAAATCCCACTCACTTTCACTCATCACACTCTTCTAAATCTTTACACTCAACAATTACATATACTCTCCTCTCTCCTCACAACACTCACTAACCCCTTACATCTTTCTCCTCAACTCACAACACTCACCAACCCCTTATATATTTCCCCCCTTCCTCTCTACCCTAATCTATTACACTTATCTCTATTTATAGAGTCTTTAACTCAATTCCTTGTTGAACAAAAAATTCACAACTTGCCTATAAGGGGTTACCATAACAATCACAACTCTAAAATAACACGTTGACAAAATCACCATTTTAGAGCTCACTAACAAAGATGAACATGTTCCAAAAAAATGTTAAACGTACATGTCTTAGGGTCACTCCTCTTCGCAACACACCCCAAGTGAATAAATCGAATCGATCCATAATAACCTGGAAAGGAGGCATTCAAGTCAAAAACTAAGCATCAGGTTTAAAAGGCTCGTGACATATTTTCTAGCCTTTCAGGATTGACTTACAAAAGTCATATATTCCTCCTATGTGGAGTGTTGAGAACACCAAACAAGACATTACCAACTTATTTTGGTTTCTTTGTGGCTCCCTACCCATTAGATACTTGGTTATTCTATTAATAACTACAAGATTAAGTGTAAAAGACTACCAAACACTAATAGATTATATATTAGTTAGAATTATTAATTGGATAGTAAGAGAACTCTCCTTTATAGGTGCATCTTATCCAAAGCACATTTTTTTCCCCTAGTTATGCCACTTTATACAACATACACATTTTCTGGACTAACATGTTTATCTTACCTTATAATGTGATTACTTAAATGAACCAAATTCTTCAAAAAATTTTGTGGTCAAGTCCAATCATGTCTAAGCTCAGAGTCAAAGTTCCATGGGAACTTGTGTGCATGTAATGTTTCCAATTTTTACCATTTTTTAATTTTTAGAATTTTTTAATTTTTTGAGGGTATTTTTGTCTTTTCTTATTTTACGTGCCGGACAATGTGGAGTGTGCCGAGTGTGTCTGAGAGTTTGGTGGGGCATTTATTTGAGTCTAGAACTCTTGGGAATGTAAGGGTTACCATTTCGGTATTTTTCTATTTTTCGGACCGGACGGTCCCGTGTAGGACTCGCTGCCGGAATTGTTGCGTACGAGAGTTTCATTTGGGTCCAATTGCACCTCATTCATTTTACTTAATGTATTTTATGTGAATTTGTTTTTAATATGAGTATATATATGTGTGGTTAGAATAAAAAGTTAAAATAGATTTTTTTTAGAATGGGGCCCACTTTTATTCCATTTTATGGCCTAAAGGCCATATTCCCCACCAATTTCTCTCACTCTCTCCCTCCCTCACGAAATATCTCTCACCTATTAACTTTTCTTTTTTATTTTTTTCATTCCACACAATTAAAACTTGATTTCTCTCTCATCTTTGAGAGATTTTTGATGTCGTTTGCGGCAAATTGAAGAGTGCGTCGAGACCTTTAATTTAATCAGAGCAAAGGAGGTTTTGGTGCACCTTTGGATTTCGAATTAGGGCTAGGAATTAGGCAAAATTTGGGATTTTTCTCTCAATTGAGGTAGGGATGTCCTAATCCATAAAGACTCTTTGATTTTTGTGAATTTTCTCCTTAATTGAGTATATAACATGCTTAATTGTGATTAACTCTTGAAAAATTATTATGTTGTTGTCAATAATTTGTATATCTATGTGAAATCTTATGTGTAGACGATATATTTGTAATTGGTTTGTAGATTTGGTGTGTGAAGCATGCTTAAGTGGATTTGTTTCATATATTTGTGCTTAACATGCTAGATTATTGTTACTTGGAAGCATGATTTGTTCTTTGCATTATTGTAAAGCATATTTGGTGGTTAAGCTTAAATTAAAAACATGATGATGAGTGTTGGCATAGTATAAAATGGCATAATGCATTCATGCATGAGCATTAGGAAGGCAATGAAAAATTAATTTTGAAAGAAGCTAAAGAAAATATTTTGGGAAATATTTTGAAAGAAAAGTTTTTGAAAACCCGGACGCCTAGGAGGCGCCTAGTGGTCCGTGGTATTAATGTAATCTAGAGGGAGGTTGAGCTACCTATGCCCAGATGACGCAGTGTAGGTGCCATGTGGTCGAGGATTGCTAGCCAACCCTCTCCTTGTGACGCAATAAAGGCGATATGGGTCAAGTTGCATTAATGATTTGATACGATGAAACAGATTTCTTTTGGAAATGGGGAGCGATATTGCATGTCATTGCATCCCATAACATGGCATGGTTCATTTATGGTTTGGATTATTGTTGTTGAGGTTGTGGTTATGGTTTACATCTCGGGTATAGTATGATCCCGTTCTCTTGTTTTCTATTCTATATGTGGATTGTCACAAGAGGTGTGTCTTAGGCACCTCCTACTGAGCTTTATGCCGACCCCTTTATTATTAACATTTTTCAGGTTATGGCAAAGGAGTGACGGACGACAATCCACCACCTGTTTAATAAAGTTGACGGACTCGAACTCTTTTGTGCTCGATGTGTATTTTACTCCTATTTGTTGTATATAATATTGAGGAACATTTTTGTATCACCTCTATGGTTGGAGATGGTCTTGAGACCATTCATTTGTATTTTTGCGGTCTCATTATGATTTCAAGATCCATGTAAGGCCGTAAGGCCATATTTTTTATGTATGACGTATTTGCTTAATTTTAATAATGTATCGGATTCGTGTATGGTCTTATTCAACCTTAGTGCCACTTAATAATGTTAGTTTCATCATTATATAGAAGATTTGATACAGGTTTGGGCTTTGAGTAAGGTTACCAAGGGACAATGAGTGCTTAAGTGTATAAGATCACATTTTTAAGCTTTCTGGGGCAATTTTAGGGTTCTGGGCTTCTTGAATCAGTTCAGCCCCATTGAACTGGTTCAAGGGGGTATTTTTGGTTCTCGAGTGGGCACACTGCCCATATTTAACCTGTTCAAGACCCTTGAACCGGTTCAAGTCCCCCAGTGTGTACCTTTTGCTTGGCAGCTTATCAGCTTTGATCATTTGACTTCGAACGGTCATAATTTCTTTGTTCTGATCCCAAATAGGGTCATTCTTGAGTCTAATTTTAAGGATTTTGAGTTAGATTTCCAATGAGACCAACCTAATCCTCAAATTTCACTCATGTTGAGAGTTATGGTCATTTTGTGTGATAGGGTCAGAAATTGCCTTGAACCGGCAAGGGCGCTTTTGGGAATTCATATCCGGTGACCGTAGAACCTCACCAAGCATCATGGAATGACTAGATTAGTTGTTATAAACCTCATTTGAAAATTTTAAGGTCTTATTATCCCCTTTTATTATGAAATGACCATTTTACCTCTAGTGTGTCATTAGGTTTGGTTAAAGACCCAGTTAGCGATCTGAACCTCCGGTTTGGGTCGTTATAAAATGGTATCAGAGCTTTAGGTTCGAAAACCTTAGGACGGTGGGTAGGGTTGACCTAAGTGGGACTTGAGTTGATTTAAAAGTATTGACTGTTAAAGTGTTTGATGTTTTGAGAAGTATGTTTACTTGTTACTTATTTATATGTTTACAGTTTTGAAGGCATGCCTATTTACTAGAGCTTATGTGCTTAAATGTTAAAATCTGTGTTACATGGCTGGAATGTTTATGTAATAAAGATTGAAAACCTGTTATACGTGATAAGATGGCGAGCTGTAAGTATGGGTTATAGCGCGTAAGTGATGCATTACAAAGTGAGTGACAGTTGAGCACGGGTTGTGCAAGTGTGTATTATATGAGATGATGATGAGGATGAATGGGATATTTAATTTCACATAATAATTTAATGGATTCATTGTTTAAACTTATGTGATAGTACATGGTTGTGTCAAGGGTTATGCTTCGGTTATTGTGTATATATGTAAGTAGGTCTTATATATATACCTTTATTCTTATGTGTATATGCGGTCGAGCATGGGATGGTTGTGTGAGTTTTGACTTAAGTAGGCGAGGAGTTCGGTCGCTCCAGAGTTGTTGGGTGCCAGTTCTTATTGAACAAATGACTTGGTCTTTTAGCTCGTGGATTGAACTATTTGGTGTGTAGTCATTTTGAATTTTCTTATTGCATTTGTGCAATGCTTAGAGCACGATTTCTGAATGGGTCTGTATTTCATGGCGGTGGCTGTGTTGTGTGTGAGTTTCATGCATCAGTGTATAGGTTCTTATGACTACGGAGGTCAGGTGTGTGAGATAGAGTTTTGTGGGAAAAAGGTATGACCTTAGGGGGTTAGTGTTTGTGACTTGGGTCATGGTTTGGTGCATAGATTCTTTTCGAACCAGTCATGGTAGGTGTGGCAAAAGTTGTTTGAGTCACGAATGTAGTTTATTGGTTGTAAATGTGTATTGCGGGTGTTTTGGTATGGTCTATGGAGGTGTGTTGATTACGGTTAGTTGAGAGGTGATTCTCATTCTGAGAAACTGCATGAGTGTGTCGCGGGTAATTGACTCTCAGTGAGTTGATTGCATAGCCTGATTGATGAGCGGGTTTTTAGGTTGGCACGATTTTTGAGAGAGTCTTGAAGTGGTTTAAGTGATCAGTTTTAGTTGTGTAGAGGAGGATTACACTAAAAGGCAGGTTGTATAAGGTCATTAAAGTGCTTGGTCATTTGCGGATGAAGTGATTAATGGTAAGTATTGTGTTATTAAATGGGTTGTGTTTCGGGAATTAAAAGTTGTGGGCTGGAGTTGTATTCTGGGTATGTTTAGAGTACCAGGAGGTAGTGTTTATTGTTTGAAAATCCAAAAAGGTAGACTGATGACAAGAATGATTTGGGACGAGGTTGATCCTGTAGGTTTAATTAGTAGCCCTATTTGGCTTTTGTTGGGGCCAAGAGTGCTCTGAGGAACGGGAATGACGGGAAGTAAAAATATTGAACCTAGGGCGTGAAGTTTTATTGTTTAGGCATCTTAATTGCCTTAGAATGAATGGTTTCAGTAACCGGTTAAGCGTTAGTGATTGATTGTATCGTTGATGATTTTAAAGAGACAGTTGGGTGTTGAGCATTCTGAATTTTTGGTGTTCAATTTTTGTTTTGAGGATTTGTCGGCGTGGCATTACCGTATAGATGTTCTTTTCTAGTGGTAAATAGTGGTCATTATGGGGGAGTATCGAAAGTAATGCTGATTCTTTTGTTATAGTGGTATTATCTTAAGGATGTGTAAGGAAAAATCCCTTAGTAATGGCTTAATGGTACGGTGGGATGACGAGTTTGAACTGTTGTTGGAATGAGTGATAGTGGAGGTGTTATGGTGTGATGTTTAGTGTTGATGAGCTTAATGGATTGAGGTATGATCCGAATGGGGTTTAGAGATTCTGAGTTGTTTGTTGCGTGTTATCAGGTAGGTGATGGGGTTGTGCATCAGTCGAGGTAATGGTGGGCAGCTTGGTTTTTAGAGCCAGTGAGAGGGGTATTACCATGCAGACATTTTTTTCTTTAAAAGAGTCAGTAAGTTGTAGTGACTGTGGTCATGGGTTTTGGGAGCACGACGATCGAGGCAGTGTCACCTGGGTAAGTAGAGATGTAATGGACGATAAAGTGTCGTTTTGTAGTGTAAGGGTTATCGGTTGGGAGTGACTGATTCTAATGTTAGTGTGTCATGAGCGTCGGTGCTCTTACCTGATTGGTTTTGGTTAGTAGGGGTATCACGGTGTATCGCATGCGAGGTTTCTGTGTTGATAGTGTGTAACGGTCCATTAGTGGCGAGGTCGTCTGGAATCGAGATCGTAGTCTCTTACGTGTTTTCAGTTGGTTCTTCTCCTGGTGTGTAAGAAGTTCATTTCATCTCGGGTGTGATTAGTTGTCCATTATTGGACGATTGGTGAGTAGCGTGTGATAGGATGTCGGGTGCATTCGGGTGCAAGTTATCAGTCTCTTGTGAGAGCGGGGTCGTTATCATCTCTGTTTGTTCTAGTCCTGACAAGTCGTGAGTTTTGTTCTCCATCTAGGAGTTGCGTGCGTCCGTGGATGGATGGGCTCGTGTGTGGTTTGTTGCGCTGTTAAAGTTCGTCGATAAAAGTCCTAGTTGGAGGGGTCGACTCACTTCCACGGAGGGAGGTGGAGTCTTTGGGTTTTATAGTGCTTGTTCTGAGAGTGGTCTTAACCAGTGGTGTGTGAGGTACGAGTTGCCGAATGGAGATTGTAAGTTTGCGAAGTTTAGTACTAGCGGTGATGGCAAGCTAATGCATTGTAAACCGAGAGTTAGAGGATGATTAGGTGATCTGACGTGAGTTATGAACTCGGGTGTTTTATAGATGTCTAATTTGAGCAGCGCTTTGAGGACAAGTGTCGATGTTGCCTTAGAATTACGTAATTAGAGGAAGTGAATGTGGGACTCCATTGGGTAATAATGGGATGATTAAATTTGGTTTTGAGGTTTTAGGTATGTGATGGTCATAATGTTTATTTTGATGAGGTAAGACTTGGATTAAGTAATATTATGAGTTGTTTACCTGGTATGGGTGTTATGAGGAAACTAGAGATCTCTCGTGCTGGTTGAGGATTGTGACGTTTGGTGCCGTGTTGTTTTTAGCTTGTTACGAGTTGTATGATGGAGGAATGATTGAGATTCTTAATGCTGGTATGTGACTGTATAGTTGTTGAGGTTATGTAAAGTGGTGGATTAATTAAAGAGTGGATCTTGTGGTTGTTTTGTGGACTGTGTGTGGTTGTGTTTGATGTTTAAACCTGAGGACAGGAACGACGTCTGTGTTGAGATCGGATTGAGAATGAGAATTGCCTGGCTAACCATTTCTCCTGAATCAATCCCTCTTAGCACGATGTCGGGTCAAAGGTCAATGATTGTTTCAATTTGTCAGGAATAGTGAAAGTGTGGTATTACGCGATGTGTCAATGTGACAGGGTGGATTCAAATGGTTTGTCTCGGATGATGAGGTGTTTTAGGTAAGATCAAGTGTCTGATAAAGGATCTGGGGTACCGTCATTGACTATTGAAGATCTTGTTTTGAGGATTTGTGACTTGGGTACAAGATGATTTGTTTTATTATTCTAGTGACTTTTGATTATGTAGTCATTGGGAGATCTGTTGTTTTATTTTCTTGGAGTTGTTTAGTGTGATGATTATCGTATGGTGCGGTGGTGTAGCTATGCGATGGATAACGAGTGTTTAGTCTGATAGGGACGTGTAGATTTGAGTTTGAGCTTGATTGTGAGGTGGACGGGGTTCCTCGTTTGGGGTTTTGTGTGTCCTTTAAAGGATGAGCTGAGATAGGATTTTGTCATATTTGGGGATCTTGTGACCATTCTTCTTTCAGGCTCTAAAGCCTTGTGTAGCGGTGTAGAGGGGACCAATGTTGGTTTTAAGTCGAATGCGGAATACAGTGGGCTTTGTGTATGATATTGTGAGTGATGAGTATCCTCATAGGGGTGGTGATCATTGGGTTCTTCTGATGGCAGTGTGTGATTGCCTATTGGCACCAGGTGTCAAAGACAATATGACTGTTGAGTTCTTAGTCTCGCGGTTTTATGAGATGTTCTCGGAAAGTGTGTAGTTGTGGGCCTTCGTCTTTAAGGAGGGTAGATTTCGAGGACGAAATCTTTTAAGGAGGATAGAATGTAATGTTTTTAATTTTTACCATTTTCCAATTTTTGAAATTTTTTGATTTTTCAAGGGTGTTTTTGTCTTTCTTTGTTTTGCATGCCGGACACTATGGAGTGTGTCGGGTGTGTCCGAGAGTTTGCTGGGGCATTTCTTTGAGTTTAGAACTCTTAGGATTGCAATGGTTTCCATTTTGGCATTTTTTTATTTTTCGAACCGGACGGTCCCGTGTGGGACCCGCTGCCGAAATTATTGCGTACGAGAGTTTCGTTTGGGTCCAATTGCACCTCATTCATTTTATTTATTGTATTTTTTGTGGATTTGTTTTTAATATGAGTATATGTGTGTGTGTGTGTGTGGTTAGAATAAAAAGTTGAAAAGGATTTTTTTTTAGAATTAGGCC
>JAOTQH010249655.1:0-14959 GCA_025631255.1 Cornus kousa | reverse complement strand
AATTTGGGTGACCCCACCCCCCCCCCCCAAAAAAAAAAAAAAAAAAACTGTCTCCGTGCGGTCAATAAATAGTGAGGACAACTGGATTGGGACGATCAGGTCGGTTGAGGGCAGCTGCATAACACTAGGCGGATTGCCATTCTTGTACTGTTTGGGTAAAGGGCAGGAGCGCTCTTTCCCTCTCGCCAGTACTTACTATAAGGGGCATGGTGCAGTCTAACCCTAAACATTGAGCCAGGTCAATTTCCTGTGAAGCAGGCCAACCTGTGACCCAATCAATGGAACAGGTCGTGGGCCAGTCCAATTATGATAGCTATCCTAAAAGTTTAAGCCTTATCTGACGGAGACTGACGGTAGGGCACCGTAATAGCAACACTTCTATCAAATTTACATCATAGATTAATGATTTCTGCAAGAACAAAGTTTCCTATCTGAAGCAAGTTGCAGGTATTAAATAAAATAATACTGGTTAGATAAATGTAATTCTTATTCTGTTCTTTCTCCCTATACGATCAAAGATAGGCCAGGTAAAATGTTCTGACACGGACTGTTCACCATTCTCTTCTTTTTTGCCAAGTCAGTAATTTAGCATACAGTTATGTATCCTGTCAAACAGCCTACTATATATTAACAAATGCGTCAAAGTTCTTTCATTTTCAGTTTATTGCAATGAACACGATGTATCCACATCACACACCAAAGTCCATACCAGTATCCTCTCCTACAAAGGTTTTGATGAGATTTACTAATATCGCAAGGATTGCATGGTTCAACAAAAGATCTTTCAATATCCACAAAATACCACACCAACAAAGCCAATGGTACACAGCATTCCAGTAGAGGCAGTGATGATATCTGATTCTTACTCAGAGGGTGGCAAAGGAGATGCCTTTTTTGCCACATAAATGAGATTCAACCATGAAGGCAAGGAGTAAAGAGAGGAAAAAAAAAAAAGCAACCACTCCCTCATCAATAGCAATAAGACACGTAAAATTATTATTGCTGGCGAAATTACTTAAAGTGCCCAACATCAAAATATACCCAATATGGAGATCAATAAGTCCACAAAAAGTTGCATTATATCAAACAGTCACGACTAATAATCAAAAAGGTCAAAGAGATAATAGTGGCAGAGTTTCCAACAGTTTTACAATTCACATGTGGATATGGCTTAAAATTATAAGCTATTTATTCGTAGGAATCAAGTAAAAAATGCTTACGCTGTCAACCACAATTACATCTATAGATCCACTTTTGGTCAGTGTATCAACCATGCTCAACAAATTTTCAGCAGAATCCGGCTGTGAAATAAGGAGATTTTCTGTGTCTACACCGATTGATTCTGCAAGCGAAGGATCCAATGCATTCTCCACGTCAAGATATGCACAATAACCTGCCAGATGGGTGATTCACTGATTACAAACGAGTCATGAAAATAAATTTTATTGATCCATTTGGTACGAGAGAAAGAAAACTGGGAGGTCGGTCAAGCCAGAAGGTATGGAAAAGGTAAAGGAAATGAAAAGAACTGTTTCCCTCGTATCTGCTTGGTCAAGTAGGAATGACGAGGGAAGAGTGATCAACATGTTTATTTTACCATTACAACCTTGTATATATGACAAGTGTTTCACAAATGAATAAATTCTTACCTTCTTTCTTCCGCTTGTCAACTCATTCTTAAGCAGATTGTTTTTGGTGGGCCTCCTGGATTCACTCCTGCTCTTACATTCCCTTCCTCTTTTACACTCATGCTTAAGCGGGATGTTATAATCATGGCATTCATCTTAAGACTGTCAATTTATTTGGTTGTGCATGTTCCTCTTATAATCAATTACTTTTAGTCCATCCATCAATGCATGTTCCTCTTATACTCAATTACCTATAGTCCATCCATTTATTAACGACCATTAATTGCTTGTGATATATCATACCTTAAACATGAATTATATAATGGACCCTGAAAATTACATATAAAACTGGTTAAAAAATTTTGAATGACAAACAAAATTTTGATAACTCCATTAAGCAAGTTGGTTAACTAATTATGTACTCCCTCCGTACCAAATTAAGTGTCGCCTTTGGTAAGGCGAGAAGAAATTGGTGAAACGCCATCTCAATTTCTAGATTATGCCTTGACGGAATTTTTATCATAACTGATGAAATTTATTTCGGTAAGCAACTGATGAAATTTCTGATCTGATCATTTGATTTTAAGTTGTTTTACATTAAGAAAGTCATTGTAACAAAGGTGTTTGGGAAGTTTTTCCCACCCTTGGAATTTTTATTTCATGGTTTAGTATGGAGATATTATTAAAATTGACCGTTGAGATTTTGTTGGGCATTAGTAATTGTTAAATTAAACTGGAAGTTAATAATCATGTTAGTGCATGCCATGAAATGCTCACGTTAATGTTTTGTTCCATGTAGATTTCAGGGTGTGAAAAAAATCCGCACAAAACAATGTTAACGGTTAAGTCCATCCTTGTTAGACAGCCCCCTTAGATTTAGGCTTGATATTAGCTTGTATATATGCATATCTTTTGTTACATGCGTTTAGGCTTAATTATAGGTTTAACTTACATTTAGCCTTAGATTTAGGCTTGCCTTTCTGTAACACATATAAATACCCCTATTGGGATTAATACAATTGAGTTGAATTTTTTCAATTCTTTTAACTTTCACATGGTATTAGAGGGTCTCACGCCCTATAGTCTCTACCGTTTCTTATTCTTTTTTTAGTAGAGCCTCTACCTCCTCTGTCGTGGTGCCCCTTGTTCAACCACTGTCCGGCTTCACTGTTATCACGCCATGTCTTCCTTTTCTAGCAACTTGGAGCTTTGTTGATGGCTCCTATCCTGTAGGGCTGTAAACGAGCCAAGCCAAGCCGAGTAGTGGCTTGTTTGGGCTCAGCTCAGACATGTAACAGGTGTGTTCGAGCTCAGCTCGCACTGTTCGAGCTTGGTTTGGCAAAGTTCAAGAAAAGCTCGAGCTCAGTTCGAAGCTCGTTTGCAAGATACATAGTATATAATATACAATCATACACTGTTTATACATACAATAATCTTCAAACAAATTTATATGTAAAAAATTATAGGTCTATAAAAAATGTACACATATCTATGGAAGAAATCACCAAAAGTTATAGTCACTACTATCTGCATCTCCAAAGATGATGCATTTGTAATAGGTTGTATCACCATATCCTTCCATCTCTTGATTACAAAGAAGACAACACAGATATATATATATATAGAGAGAGAGAGAGAGGGTGGGGTGTTTAGCGTTGGATGTGGGAGAATGGTGGGTTTGCTTACACGACGATCTGGAAACAAAACAGAAGACCTTCCATTTAGAAGACAACACACAGAGATATACATAATATATATATATATAGAGAGAGAGAGAGAGAAAGGGGTTTAACGTTCGGACTCTGGAGCTAAGTCACATAAAGCGGGAGCGGGAGCAAATTCGAGAGAGGGAGCATGAGAGCGGTAAAATTATGTCATAAATAGTGAGAATTTGAGCGAGAACGCGTGCTGAGCGTGAGAGCAAGAGCGCGCTTGGAGCGTGAGAGTGACACCTATTGAGAAGGATAGTGTAACTTAGCTCTAGAGGGGTGGGCGATTTCAAATCTGGAAACAAAATATAAGAATAAGATTGTGGCTAAGGTTAGTAAATATACACTGCAATGGACTTTATGATTTTATGGGTTAAGCTAATAGCATTAAGGTGTTGCTTGGGCTAGAGTTAATTTGTAAAAAAAATGGGCATTGTATATAAGTTGTGTACATATACTTGGGCTAAAATTAAGTAAAGTGGGCCATATATTTAATTTGATTGCATGATTTCTTAGGTACAAGAAGTATATATAATCATGTTCACGAGCTCATTAATGAGCTTTGTTCATAAACATATTCATAAACATGTTCATAAACTAATGAGCCGAGTTTGCGGTTGTTTGAGATTGGCTCGTTTACTAAACGGGCTTGGAAATCTTGTTTGAGCTTGGTTCATTTATCAGATAAACAAACGCGAGTCAAGCTCTTATCGAGCCGAGCCCGAGCTGTTCGTAGAACGCTCGATTCATTTACACCCCTACTATCCTGCAACCTCAGAATTCCTCACAATGACTATTGGCCAATCTGGAGTACCCAACCCAGAATACTTGACTTGGCTTCGCGCTAATCAAACACTCTTTAGTCATCTCAATGCCACCCCCTCTGAGCCCATTCTGGGAATGGTTGTCACAGCCTTCACAGTTCACACTTCACAAGATGTTTAGACCTGCCTTAAGCGACACTTCTCTCAGCAATCAGTTGCTAACTCTGTTACATGAACTCTTCAAAAGTAGTGAAGTACCCGTGTCGAACACATATCCCTTGGACATGGGTATAGGATATGTGTCCGACACTTTTGGTTGGACATGTAATTAAAAAGCATAGCCGACCATTCAATTACATTATATTATTACTTTAAAATGAGTTAAATGCCTATATTGAATATTATATGGATAAAAACATTACTTTACTCTAGAAAATAAAATAAAATAATTAATAAAATGATTATTTAGCCATGTCCGTGTGTCCTTCTGTTTGGAGATTTGACACATCAAACTCATGGATACACACCCGTGTCCGACACCCATACCCGAGTCCATGTAACATAGGTTGCTAATGCCTCTACATTTCGATTCCGTCTCCTGTCTCTCACCAAGGAAAACCTGTGTTACCCGGACTCGGGTACGGGTGTCGAACACGGGTGCGTGTTTAGAGGTCGGATTCGTCAATTCATCAAATTAAGGGACACGGAGACTTGGCAAAAAATTGTCCAATATCTAGACACAGGTACTTGGACACTTCTATAAATGAAAATTGTATAAAGTTTTAATGTATGAGTCATCAATTTTCTAATATATATATATATATATATATATATATTCGGAAGGTGAATAAAAAATAAATATTGACCAGCTTTCATGCCATAGTTGTACCTATTTTTTTTTATTTTTTTGATATGTAATAATAAAATAAAAAGGCGTTCAAAAGGGGAACGCATCCCTTATACAGAAGTGGAACCGGGGCTAATAGTTGTACCTCTTATTTATGTTAGTTGTACCTTCAGAATACCATTTGAAAGAAATATGCCTGCTGTTTTTTAAATTTGTTTAAGAAAAGTAACCATTAGTTACAGCCGTAACTAATGAGTATTGTATTTTTGTAAGTAAAAATATACTATTACTTTTTATTAGTTAGAGCAGTAATTAATGGCTTACAGTTGTAACCCATTACACACAGCTGTATCCCATTAACTAAAAGGTTATGTCTACCATGGACAAGCAGTGTCCTATTTGCCGTAAAAAGGAAAAAGCATTAAGAGACAGCTTCATGTTAGCCGTTAAATTAAAAAATGCATCACGGGAAAGGTTTGAAGCACGCTCGCCGAGACGCATCTTCAACTTTTGAAGAACTAACACCATCGTCAATGGCAGCCAACCCCTTTTGTTTTTTAAACCAGCTTTCTAGCTCCACCATCAATGGCAACTGTGTCTGGTAGACAAATGAGGAGCCCGACTCGTATCCGGTGTCCATGTCGGCATTGTGTCGTGTCGACACAGACACTTCGCCGGTTCTGGCGAGTCTAAGAAACATAGAGGAAAACCATTCCATCTCTGACAATCTCTTTGTGATGTTGTGACCTGAATTTGGTCTTGGTTTGTGTTGTGCCCCAATGACCCGTTGATTGAGGTTTGGGGGCACCTGAGGAAAAATTTTTGACCTGACTTTTTTGCTTACGGTTCATGGACACTATTTAGTACTCTCTTATAACCCGATATATAAGGGTGCTCTGGATTTGGAATGGGATTATTGAGACACTAAAAATGGCATAAAAAGAAAGTGAGAGTGAGAACAAGAGCTAGAATTTGGGGACTGAAACTTGTAATTTCCTATTTTTTGCATAGTGAAAAGTTTTGTCGGATCTCCACCGTGGACATAGGCTTTGCCGAACCACGCTAAATCTTTGTGTTCTTTGTGTGTGGTATTTTTCCTTTTCTGTCGTGTTTCTTGATTTGTTCCTGGGTTTGCTGAATTTGTCATAACACTCTTACATGGCCAGTCCCTAGTTGATTCCTTGGCTTCTATTGGTCAGCCTGTATCCAATGTGATTTAGTCACTTATGTTCTTCGAGGTTTAGGTCCAAGTTATGAGATGATTATAACAGCTACTCAGCATTTTCCATCGTTGCCTTCATTTCAACACCTTCGGGCTCGGCTCCTGTCTTTGAGGCTTAGACTTTTGCTCCTATCCCGCCTCCTCATATTGCACTTCTGGCTCAACAGTATTCCAGCTCCCAGACATGGCAATAATTCTAGTAATACAACAACAATCATGGCTTGGGTTCTACTAGCATTTCCCTTACATACCGGAACAGAATGGACTTGTTGAACACAAACATAATCACATCTCTGAGATGGCATGTACCCGGTAGGATTCCGCTCCACCTTTGGGTTGAAGCAGTATCTGCTGCAATTTATCTCATTAACCATTCTCCCACTCCTGTCTTACAGTGGAATTCTCCTTTTTCCCGTCCTTTTGGTCATCCATTGTATTACACTGATCTTCATGTCATTGGGTGTGCATATTACCCCCATTTGGGTGCTTATAATACTAACAAACTTTTGCCAACAACAACTGAATGTGTTTTCCTAGGTTACAGTTCTAGCACAAGGACTATCGGGGTTTGCCCGTCACTGGCAAAGTATATGTCTCGCGCCATGTGCACTTTGATGAGACTACTTTTCCTTGTGCTTCCAGGTGCACTGGCTTCAGCTCTCCAGCAGCTTTGGATATTGCTATTGTGCCCGTTCTTCCCCAGCAAGTGCATGTCAATGTTCTAGCAGTTTGTCTCCCTAGCAAGCCTCTCCTCCTTTGCCTACTACTTATACTCCGGTGTCGCGTCTCCACCAACTCCCCCACCTTGGTGCACTGAGTTTCTACCTCAGCATTATCAGCATCGACCTTCGCCTATGATTACTTCTGACTCTCAGTTTGTTCCCTACTCTCCACCTGCTTCATTAGACACCTCACCTGATGGGTATTCATCCGAGTCAGGGTCTTCTCCACCTGCTCAGCTCCATCCAATGGTTACTCATTTGCGTGATAGGACACAACGACTATTGGTTCGCAATGATGGCATTGTGCACTATCCCTTACCAAGTGCCCTGACAGCTCATTTTCTTCTTCCAGTGACGAGCCTACATGTTTTTCTCAAGCTGTTCGATTTCCCGAATGGCGTGCTATTATGACTGTTGAATTTAATGCTCTTCTTAAAAATCAGACTAGGATCCTAATTCCTCCTTTACCGCATCAGAACACCGTGGGTTCCAAGTGGGTTTTTAAGGTTACAAGGCGGGCTTTGTGACATTCAACAATGCCTCACAAATGGCATTGTTGAATGTCACAAAACCCGCCTTGTGGCCAAGGGCTTCCATCAACAGTATGGTCTCGATTATGATGAAACCTTCCATGTTTAATCCTACCACTATTCACACTGTTCTTTTTTTTTTATAAGACTCTATTCATTCTATCTTCAGCTTGGAAGTGTCTTTTGGATGACCTTTACGACAATTAAATGACCAGAATGCCTTCTTGCATGGTTTTCCCCTGGAGACAATTTTTGTGACTCAGCCCACTTGCCATGTTTGTTAGCTTCAGAAAGGCCATCTATGGGCTGAAACAGGCTCCTCGTGCATGGTACCAGTGATTTAGCTCCTTCCTCGTCTAGTATGGATTTACACAAAGTCGAGCCAACCACTTCATGTTTGTATTTCAATGCTCTTCTCAGATGATGACAATATTGTTGTATGTGGACAACATTGTGCTCATCGAACACACACTATCATTGATCTCATCCTTTATCTCCACTCTGTACAGAGTTCGAGATAAAGGACCTCGGTCCTCTTCATTGCTTTCTTGGCCTTAAGGTGTCCCCCTTGTACTCTGGTCTACAGCTTTCTCAAACTCAATACATTGTTGATCTCTCACATTGCAGTTCTATGGCTGAGTGCAAACCATGCAGTACCCCCTTGAGTGCCAAGAGAGATTGTCCACTTTCGGACTCTACAAAGTATCGCCACCTGGTTGGATCTCTTCAGTACCTAACTCTGACCTGTCCAAACATTGCCTTTGCAGTTCATCATGTTGCTTAGTTCATAAGTGTCCCTTGAACCACTCATCTTGCTGTTGTTAAACGCATTCTGTGCTTTCTCAGAAGCAGTTTGGATCTTGGATTGGTCTTTTAGCCTTCCTCTGGTGCTTTAGTCCTTCATGCCTTCTCTGATGCTAATTGGGTTGGTTATCCTGATACTCAGCGTTCCACTTCTAGCTACTGTGTTTTCTTGGGCCCAGATCTCATTTCTTGGAGTGCTAAGAAACAGCCTACAGTTTCTCGTTCGAATTTTGAGTCCGAGTACCGCTCACTTGCTCAAGTCTGTGCAGAGACCGTTTGGATACGACACCCTCTACGTGAGCTTCATGTGCTCCCTCCACACCTGTCACACTCTACTGTGACAACCTCAGCACTACTTACATGCCATCCAATCTTCTCTTCCAAGCTCACACCAAGCATATTGAGCTTGATTATCACTTCATTTGGGAACTTGTTCTCTTTGGTAGCCATTGTGTTCAATGTGTTCCATCTGCCGACCAAACTATAGATATCTTCACTAAGGGGCTTCGCAAGCATCACTTTGAACTTTCACGTTCCAAACTCGTCCTCCCTAGACTTTTGAGTTTGCGGGGGAGTGTTAGACAACCCCTTTAGATTTAGGCTTGATTTTAGTTTGTATATTAGCACATCTTCTGTTACATATGTTTGGGCATAATTATGAGCTATGTTAGACAGCTCCCTTAGAAATAAGGTTAATATTAGCTTGCATATTTGCATATCTTCTATTACATATGTCTAGGCTTAATTATAAGCATAGCTTACATTTAGCCTTAGAATTAGGTTTGCCTTCTGCGTAACACACACATAAAATCACTATTGGTATTACTACAATTGAGTTGAATTTTCCCAATTCTTTTACCTTTCACAGTCCCAACACCACCCAACTTTGGCAGGGCATACACTATATATATATATATATGTGTGTGTGGGCAAATTACACTGACACCCCCTCAGGTTAGGTCAAATCTCACACAGATAGATTTTTTGTTTCTAACTTTCACTCACACCCCAAATTACTTTTTGGTGTCTGACACATGTGAATTGACTTTTTTACCCCCATTCATTTAATGCATTTTAATACAAAATATCAGAGAATTAAAATAACAAAAATGCCCTCATTTATTAAAACCTTTCATTCCTTGCATTGATGATAAGAGGGACCCACCATAGAGAGACACGTCAGCATGATTTAGAATTAATTAATCACCATCTCATCTCACAATCACATCAAACAGAGCAGAATTATACCCACTCCGTGATTACTGTCCGTTGCCGACGAGAGTTTAAGAAAGTGTAGACTATAGAGTAACCGCTTTCTTTCACAAACTTGGTTATAGATAAAATTCCAACCCCACAGAGACTCCTCTCCTTCTCTGCCACACTCAAACCCTAATCTCTCTATCTATGTATATTTATATATATGCACTAAACAATATTTAGATCTGAAAATTTAACAAAGAAAGTCCATTATATATCTATATATATATATTTGTAGCGAGAGAAAGAATTAAAGATGTGCAATGGGAGTAAGATTTGCATTGCAAATGCTTGATACTGGTGGTGGTAGTGATCGGTTTTTTGATTGGATTTGGGGTATTCAAAGATGGGTTTCACAAGTTGAAGGACACAATTCATGACTGCGATACCTCTTCATGCGGACGGGCCTTCATGGGTGTTGGTATGGGTGCCCCACCTCCGTTCTGGGGTTTCTATCATCTTTTCGTCTTTCAAATCTTGTTCTATGATCTGGTGGGTGCAAAATGGGTTTGTGTTCTTCTTTAAGTTTCTTCATTCTTTAATGAACTAATACTGTTATTTTGCATTAGGATTCAATGTAGTGAGTGATTCTATTTGGAATTTTTTATTAATTTTTTCTCTGATGATATCTCTCCATATATCAGAATCAGTAGGTTTAGCATTCACTAACCAAAACTGGTCTATAAATTAAATAATGGTGCTACCTTCGGTTTATTTCATGATCCATGGTTTGATGGTACATCACTTAAGCAGAGGTATGGTCTGAGGAGACTACTTGCAGGGTTACAATATGGGGATACAGTTAATGTGCTAAGGCAGAATGGTGTGTGGCAATTCCCTTCTTCTTGGCCAGCTGAGATATCCACCTGGGTAATTGGTAACAGTAATCCAGTCGTAGATGATGAAGTAGTTTGGAGGAAAGATGGAAAATTTAACTTCAAAGTGACTTGGAACTTATCCAGACAACATAATACTGAGGTGCCATGGTTCTCACTGGTTTGGAATGGCAATAGACCAAGGGTGTCTACTTTCTCAGCCCTGGCATTGCAGCAAGCTAATAAATCCTTCATCAACCTTCAAAGACAAGGGCCAACACTCACATCCATTTGTCACAACTGCTACAATGGAGAGGACTTAAGTGAGCACCTCTTCTGGTCTTGTGCTTTTGCGAGGCAGGTGTGGTCATGGTTTGTGGACATTTGCAGCTGGGATATAATGGACGGACCTTCATACCTTTGAAGATGTCACTGACTGGTTTTTACACAACTGCCAACAGTCCACTATGCGAAGCAAAATCTCAAGATGCTTTTTTACTTCTATTGTTTGGAGTTTATGGAATCACAGGAACCGAGTTCTGCGTGAGGGTATTGCAATGCACACATCTGAGGTAGCTAGGGGAGCTTGTTTGGAGGGAACTGTCTCTTTATGCATTTCTTTAGCAGACTTGCAATTTTTGTTTTGATGTGTCCCCCTGCTCTTATCCTCTATGATCCTCTCGAGATCATGGTATCCATTGTATTATATAGTTTATATTTTGACTTTATAAAAGTTTCAACCATTCAGGGGGAAAAAAAAAGATCAATATTATTTTTTTTTTTTGGTAAGAAAGTGTATTAGAAAGCGTACAAAAGGGGAACGCATCCCAAGAGCTATACAATGGCCGAAGCCAAAAAGTTCATGGGTTTTGATTTTGGGTTTCAATCTATTAGTACTTTCACTGAAATTAGAAGAAACTCAAACTGGGTGCAGAGATATCGTGTTGGATGTGGACAGGAAAGATGCAATTGATAAAAATGAGGATCAAGTGCTTGGATGTCCGATGTTGATTTCGCCATTAACACTGATGCAGGTCCAAGACGCCATTAGTGAGAAGGTGAAGAAAAGGGGAAGAAATAAATTTTTTTTTTCTTTGCTAATTAGTATCTAAATAAGCTTCTGTTATTTATTGTTTTAATTACTGCAGTTCAGTAATTTCATACATCGAGTAAAAATGCCATTGTTTTAATTACTGCCTTTAACATTGAGTAAAAACAGTGGTCCTATTGGGGTAGTTGTGTCATTTAATAAGTGAAACACCCTTTTTGTAAGTCAACATAAAGTCAAATGGTAGTAATGCCATTTTACATTGAAAAAGTACTCTGACACCACTGAAAAGTGACGTTTGGGGTGTGAGTGAAATATGGATCAACTCTTCGTAATGTGAGTGGAAGTTAAAAACAAAAAGTCTATCCATGTGAGATTTGTCCTAACCTAAGGGGGTGTCTGTGTAATTCGCCATATATATATACCACTCAAAAGTGACGTTTGGGGTGAGTGAAATATGGATCAACTTTTCATAATGTGAGTGAAAGTTAAAAACAAAAAGTCTATGTGTGTGAGATTTGTCCTAATCTGAGGGGGTGTCTGTGTAATTCGCCCTATATATATACATGCGTGCGTGTGTGTGTGTACGAGACCAACTAAGGCATAGAAATAAAAGATACCTACACTAGCAAACTGACTGTATTTACCGATAAGTAGCATGTGACAACTCACCATACTCTTCAACTTCTCTAGATGATAAAAGTAATCACACAGAAAAATGATTATTTATACATGATTATTTACAGAATCGGGTATAATTATTCAAAAGCAAGCAGTAGCACATAAAAAAGATCCACGGCTCTAAACAGACTCCAAATGCAAAATAAAGTCCACAATTATAGGTTATAACCCCTGAGAGTAGAGCCAAGCCCTTCAAACCTCCACAAATGAATCTTACTTAATCATACAAATGGCATTGTACAATCTTTAAGTTCACAGAAATGTGTGTGACCAAGATTTGGTGCAAGACCTTAAGCAACTAAACTGAGTTATCCGATAGTGTCAAACAATAGTTAATTCCAAAAGCATTCAAGATTTTATCGTCAATGTGGAGTGTATGATCTAGGTTTTCAAGGTTATGGATTATAAAGAAATATTTCTGCATTTCAAGGAACCAAAGACAGTCTAATTATGACATGTAATTAATTCTGATTCCAAAGCAAGAAAGGACAAAAGTAGCATTCACCTCCAAGCTTTTGAGCTTCTTTAATGATATGAAGAGCAAGTGTTGTCTTGCCTGATGCTTCCCACCCATAAATCTCAATCATCCTTCCCTGCAAAACACAATTTAAATCTCTTATAGATAGTGTAATGGCAAACGATTGTACATATTTGCATCTAAAATTTAAATGTGAGTGTACAAATATTTAGAAAGAAATTACACACAAACAAAAAATAAAAGGAAGCATCGTATCAACGTGACATTCACAAAAAAAACAACTAGATTATATATATATATTTGATTCCTCAAAGCTCATGTTAAATATTATGTGCAGCACTCAACTATTATTTTCAAAAAGTCAAGTCATGACTCGTGATGAGCATGTAATTATGAAATTTTTCGATTTCAATTCAAAATCTGACATGACATAGAACAATTCAAATGATCATGAAAGTTTCCTAAAGAATAGAATTGTCTCCAACACTTGGTTCTTTAAAGCAAACACGGAACCTTTATTGACAGTACGGCATTCCAATGGAGTGGACAATGAAAATTATTGCTCGATGAGCTTTATCACACATGGAAATTATCTATTCTACTCTAGTCATCTACAACATTAGTAGTGCATTCATACTCGTGGCCGAATGGACAGGGCACGACAATGAGGGATAGGCAAGTCTTATGACCCTCGACTTTAATGTCTTTCAGGTGGTGGATGCAACTGGGAAGAGTAACAAAAAAAAAAAAAAGAAGAAGAAGAAGATTGCAGCCTAGTTAAAGCTCTAAGGTTAGCTTTTGAATGGCATGAATTTTTGCTAAGGGTAATCTTCTGTGTTTTTATTTAAAAAAAATGGTAATTTTTATAAGTTAGAAAGCGGCCAAGCAAAAAGCACACGCAATGTACAACCAGCTAAAGAAAGCAAAAGAATTACAGATTGAGAAACATAACTTCTAGAGAGAAGATCAAAGCAATCGAGACTCACAGGGCCTAGTGTCGATAGATCAACATTTGGTTCAATTGAGAGGTGTGTAAAGGCAATTTCCAAATGTTATTTAAACTCTTTTAAACCTGAACTTTCCAGCTTCCAAGGTCTATAAACTAGACCATACGCTTTCAAACTTATGCAAGCCTACAACAACCATATAAAGCATGCATTGAGGGTCATATTTTTGTGAGGCATAGAATGCATCCTGGTAATCCAATTGCTAGACCTTTTATTTCATTCATCATCCATGCATATAGATGGTAATGTTCACGAGTGTTGAAACACACAATTAGCTTTAAGTCTTTCAACACCGCCCAAGTTCCACCAACAAACAAATCAATGTACTTCTGGAGAAGTGGATTGCGTGAAGGGCGGATTTGTTGACGAAGTGGGCAAACGGCATGGAGACATAAGTGGAGAGTTTGGCGTCGGTTTTTTCAAGAGGTAACTAGGACCTTTTTAGGGCTTGGGAAACCGGTAACCTAATTGTAAGCTTCTTTCTCATAGTGGATTGATCTTCCTGACTAGGTCTTGTGGTTTTTCCTCATTGGGAAATTTCACATAAAAATTGGTATTCATGTGTGTGTGTATTTATGCTGTATATTTCTGCACTTTAATTATTTTACAAGTTTATTGGTTGATAGTTGTGATAATTGAAATTTGAAATTCAGTTAAAATCCGTTAATTGATAAGACCTATACACTCTCCCTCAGATCTAGATTGGGCCTTGCGCTAACTCTCACATCAAAGCCCAGGGTTACGATCGTATACTTCTCAACAACGTGACAGAAGTAGGGATCATGATCCTTTAATTAATAGCTAATAAACATAAAACGATGGCACAGGGCCATTGGCACAAAGCCTAGAATAAAATTAAGCGTGGGGACGTCAAATGTAAACAACAAAGTCACTAACCCAACTGACCTCCCCGCTACATACAAACTATAATTATTCATGCGGTAAGAGGAAACATCACCATATTTAAAATGTATGATTTGAAAAAAATTACTAATAAAGATTGCCATTGTTTACAAAATGCCACCATTCACCATATTCAAGTTTGCATGCAGTAAGCAGGAATCACAGGAGCATGCTTCATAGGCAGTCTCTGACACTATTATTGTTTATGGTTTTGAATTATGAAAATATAAATCTCACATTCTTCATATCATAAAGGCAAGTTTACTTTTGACAAAATGCAACAATTATTACAAATTTGTAGATATCTGAAGCCACACTCTGAAAAATATTAATAAATATTAATAAAATAAAAATATCAAGAACTGTGAGTAGCAATTCAGATTTTCCAAATCTGTAATTTTTCCAAATATTACTGTCACAACAGGATAATTTTTAATTTTATTTCTATTAAAAAATTTCACATTTCCGTAAAATAAAAATACCAAGAACCTGACTTAGCATGTTCTTCTGCCAAGAGTGTTGTGCAAAGTGCCCATTTGTGCCT
>JAOTQH010249644.1:0-12000 GCA_025631255.1 Cornus kousa | reverse complement strand
CACCGGGAGCAACCAGAGTACTTTCTCACAAAAGTAAAGATACGTATCTCATGGAAACCACTGAGAATGAAGATACGCGAAGTCAGAAACAAACTCCGAACACAAGGAGTGTGGTTACGGAACAAAGTGCCAAACGGGGAAAAGACAAAATAGGAAAAAAGACAAAATAGTGCATAGTGTTGAAAATCGAAAAATGTGAAAACGACTCGGTTCTCAAAGGAAGTTGTCAATCCACTGAAAAGAGTCTCGGAAGTCACTCCAAAGCACTCAGGATGACACTAATCAATGAGAAACCAAACCCAAAAGGGAAAAGACAACGAAAAAAAAATTTACCGTGAAAATCCGGGTCATTACAGTTTGGCTCTAGTACGGGAGGTATGAGTTCTCCCCATTTGAGATAGTGTGCACTAGGGTAATCTTCTGAATGGGTTAGTGCCCAGAATAACCATTGAGGTATCGGCAGAATTCCAAGCATGATGTCCAAGTCTTCCAATATTTATTTTCGCATTCAATTCCAAGTTGACAACCAATGTTTAATTGTGACTTGTAGTTTTGATTATTGGTGATTTAATGTTGTTAAGTACATTTATACATTATGATTTTGAATGAATCATAGCATGCTTTTAATATTATTAAGTACATTCATGTTTTATGATTTTTAATGAATTATTATAAATTTTGATGTTGTTAAGTACATTTATGTTATACTTTTCAAATGTGACTCAGGAATGATCCTATAGAATTATTTGAAACATAGACGTTAGGTGGCATAACCTACTTTTGTCATTTTCATATTTTAGATTTTAAGTTGATGGCTTTGAGAATCTATATCTTGTTGCTTTGTATAGCGTGCTCCTATGTTATTTAAATTGCATGAATGATGTGATTTATGCTAGAAATATTCTAAGGTAGCTTAGGATGCTCCCTGAGTCTCACCTTTGACATAGACGCTAGGTGGAATGAACCACAATGATTAAATTATACAAACTTGTAAAACGTTAGGTCTTTGCATGCTCATCTCCTACGAACAGCTTTATGTTACTCACCCCAAAGTTACCGAGGTATTTTTCAGGTACAGGATTCATGATCTGGAGATTCACACTTGCCTTGGGTGATTTGTAGATTTGAGATTTCTTTAAATGCATTCTTGTTCACATGCAAGTATTAACATGTTTGAGTTTTGCCTATGAAATGTAATTTTTCTAACTTAGAGGTTTGGTATGTGGTTTGGAGTAAATGAATTGTAATAAGGCCATAGGCCATTGTAGCATGTTTAAAATGACATATTACACTTGCGTGTATGTTCACATCATCACACAATAGCATATAATTTAAATTGATCATGCTATGGGAGATTCAAATGAGACTTAAAGTCTTTTTTCAGTTTTGGTGCATAGCAGGTTCATTCTTCACATTTTCAACCTGTTTTGGTCGACCAGTGGCTTGTTTTGATTGACTGGCACATATTTTGAATTTCATTTGTATAGTAAAAACTCAATTCCAGTAGCCATTTTCAATTCTGAGCCATAAACCGGTCAACTGGTTTGTCATTTCGGTCAACCGAAATGAAGGCTCATTCCCTTCTTTTTCTTTGCCCACTTCGATCGACCGAAGCATCATTTCCGACGACCGAAATGATGCTGCCTTGTGGGTTTTGCTTGGTCAGTTGTCTCGGCTAGTTAACTTCATTTGTTTGTTCCCACATAATTTTATTGATCTTGTTTAAGCCATTCAATAGCGCACCAAGTCTAGTTTGAACTAGATCTTGTTCCTTTGGTTGTCATTGGTGCCATAGGCTACCATTTGACCTTTTCATTTTAGCTTTCACTTTCGGTTATTTCTTTGAGTCTCATGACTTCATGGAAGATCACATTGGTGTCTTAGTGATTTGTATCCCTGTAGACTTTGGTTTTATCTTTCGCTTCGCATTTCGGATCCATTATTGAGTCAACTTTCAATTCATCACTGACGCACCGGGTTAAAAAACTTGGGCCGTTACAGTCAAATTTTGTTTAAACCGGGAATGGGAGTCTTGTGGGATTCTTGGCCAAAGTTCTTAGAACCTCTTCGAATATTGTGAAATGATTAGTTTAGGTTGTGTAGACCTCATTTGACTTGCTTAAATTCAAATTTCCCTTTTTATTTGTAAATTGACCATTTTACCCTTGATTAACGGATTTTGCCCATTTTAACTGTCGTTTGCTCTTTCGTTCTCTTTGAGTTCTATGACTTCATGGAATATCACATTGGTATCTTACAGATGATTTATATTTCTAGAGACTTTGGTTTTATCTTTCGCTTCCGCATTTCAGATTCGTTACCAGGTCAACTTTTGGGTTATCACTAACGCACCGGGTTGCAAAACTTAGGCCGCCATACATAAAGTCAAAAATCAACTCCGACCATAAAGAGTGAGGTTACGCGGAAGGAAATTTCAACGAAAAGAATTAATCCGTAAAAATGGAGAAAAAGGAAGGGAAAGAAAATGATGGGGTCTTTATAAATGCAAACTAAACATAGATCATCACAAGGGTGCATTCCACCAAACGTCTATGTTTTCAAAGTACTCTAAGGAATCATCTCAAGCTACGCAAATATTTGAAATGATAAACGCATGGCATCCAAGTATACATAAACAGGTACACTAACCACATTTGAAATTTTAGCACTAAATTACAAGCTATGAGAAATTTATGATTCACAACTTGGAATTGAATGTGAAATCAAATAATGGAAAGACTAGGATATGTGGCCACATGACCATACAAGTTATTTCAGGCAATTACGACCCGCAAGGAACTACCTAATGCGCACTATGACTTAGGAGAATTCTTATCCCCCATACTAAAGCCAAACCTTAGCCATCAAATATTTCATTTCCTTACAAGCTTCCAAAAATCAACAAGTCCATGACATGTATATAATCACAATGCATGAACTAACTACCAAGCACAAGTTGGGTAAAACCACACTGTGGAGGGAAAAAAATCCCCTCCAATACGAATTATACACGTCATCACAACATAAGCTCATCCATGATAGATTTCAGAAGCCCATCTTTCTCTCAGGCCCGAATTGTTCCGTTCTTCAGGCCCAGCATCATTGACATTGGACCTCCGTCTTCATTCAGTGTCGGGCAAATGCATTAACAGCCCAATGCCGTAAATATCCAAGTTTTCGGGCCAAACACAATGTCATCTATATCAATTTACATCCGGCCCAATATATTCAAAGAGATGTCAATCCTGTTAGACTAAGGATTCAACAGAAAAGGCACGTGCTGTGCAAGGAAAGTTTAATATGGAAAGGAGTAAATAAGGGAAAGAACTCTATTTGTAAATAATGTCCACATAGAAAGAATTGGAGGACAAGCAATGCGAGTCCTACCATAATTTTACCGCTTTTTATGTATAAATAGAGGCCTAGACCTCCAATAAAAGAATCAAACAATTCACGCTTCTTCTAGATATTAAATTCTTGTTCATTGTTATTATTTTTTGATGAGTTATATTTTTCTTTTAACTATTATTGGTTGAGAAGAATTTTGCACTGACACTTTGGCTCAATACTGTGGAAACAAGAAGCAAAAGAAGAGTATTGCTAGCCTTTTCACCACAAGGCAAACGAAAGGAGAAACACTGCAAGATTTCTTGTCCAAATTCAATATAGAAGCCTCGGAAATAGCATATTGCCATCCTGCAACTGCTATAGAAACGTTTAAGCTTGCAATGATTCAGGGAACCAAGTTTCATACTTCCCTAGTTAAATATTCTCCTCCGGATATGCAGACTCTTAATGTTAGGGCACAAATTTACATCCGGCTTGAGGAGAATGTAGCCCACCGAGCATAGAATGCCACCCTCATCACAGTGAAAAATAAGCCTCTGGAGAGAATTCCAAATTCAAAAGCTCAAAAAAGCCAGCACGCCTCAATACCAGTTACTCAAGCACCTGAGAAGAAACTAAAGATAGAGGAAAGATTCACACCTCTCCATGCCACCTTGGCTCGGCTATTCCAAGAAAATAAGATAAGGTTCACCACTCCTCAGCCAATGAAATAACCCTTAGAGCAGAGGGACAAAAGCAAGCATTGTGCTTACCACAGAGACTATGGGCATTCAACCAATGATTGCAGATCTCTTAGGCGGCAAGTGGAGAACATGATAGCTAGGGGTGAGTTAGCAGATTACCTCACAATAAAGGAGTATGTGAAGCCCCGAGAGGTTAACCCTCGCAAAGTAGAAGGTAATCAAGTAAAAGTCATTCATCCAATACATGGCAGATCTAAAGATGATCAAGAGTCAGATGAGGTATACAGATCCATATTGAGGATAGCTCATAAACTCAGAAGGCTATCCTCGATCAATACTATCGCTTCGGGTACCATCAGTATTGGGTTCGGCGATGGTAACCTGTCCTGAGTTCAACTTCCCCATGAGGATTCGTTGGTCATCAGTCTCCTAGTGGTGAATTGCATGATTAAAAGGGTCTTGATAGATTTGGGTAGTAGCACTAATATTATCACAAAAAAGGTCTTCAAACAACTCGAAATCCCATCGTCGTCAATTCGACCCACCTCTAGTCCCTTGATGGTACGAAGGTAAACCCCCTGGGGGTGATTGATTTATCCGTCACTACGGTCAAACGGACACTGAAAGAGAACTTCATCCTAATAGAAATCCATCTTTCTTATAATCTCATTATGGGAAGAGGCTGGATACACCGAATGAATGGAGTTTTGTCTACCCTGCATCAAGTGATACGATGCTTATCTTCGGATGGTAAGGAAGTTATTAATTTATGGGTAGATTAGATTGTTGGGAAAGAATGCTATATGTTGACTTTGGATGAAGCGAAGAAGATATACAAATAGCTCAGCCAGGTATAACTCCTAGAAGCACACCTAAATAGTAATTGCAGAGCCCTTTACCCAAATATCTGAAGGTAAAGGAGGAGGCCGAAGCTGCGAAACCTACCGAGGAGTCCCTCGAAACTGTAGAAGTTATCCTTGGCAATCCTTAGAAAGTCACTAACATAGGCTCTTCCCCCACAGTCGAAGAGAAAGAAGCATTAATCAATGTCATTCGACGTAATACAGATGCGTTTGCATGGGATCATTTGGACATGGTAGGGATCGATCCTTCAGTTTCTTGCCATAGTCTGAAGGTGGACCCGGAGTTTAAACCAGTTAAGCAAAGACACAGAAGGTTCGCTCCTAGCGTAATCGAATTATTGCTGAAGAAGTAAACAAGCTACTGCAAGCAGGCTTTATTCGAGAGGTGCAATATCCACAATGGCTCTCTAACGTGGTGGTAGTTCAGAAGAAGAATGAAAAGTGGAGGGTTTGCATAGACTTCACCAATCTTAACAAAGTTTGCCCTAAAGATAAATTCCCTCTACTCAAGATAAATCAGATGGTTGATGCTACTACTGGCTACGAGAGGCTTACATTCCTCGATGTATACTCTGGATATAATCAGATCCCAATGAATTCAGAAGATAAGGAAAAAATTGCCTTCATTATAGAAAAGGGCACTTCGTTACAGGGTCATGCCCTTCAGATTGAAGAATCCTGGAGCCACTTACCAACGCCTTGTTAACAAGATCTTTGACAGTTTGTTGGGAAAGACTGTTGAAGCCTACATTGATGACATGGTTGTTAAAAGTGTGAGGAAGGAGGACCATCTGAAGCACCTCCAGTAAGTCTTCAATATTCTCACGAAGTATAACATGAAGCTAAATCCTTCCAAGTGTTCCTTTGCAGTCTCTTCAGGTCAGTTCCTCGGCCATATTGTAAATAAAAGAGGGATAGAAGTAAGTATGGCTCTAGCTAAGGCCCTCATACAAAATCAAAAACTAAAAACTCACAGGGAAGTGCAAGTTTTAACCGGCCAAATTACAGCTCTCAGCCATTTTATATCTCGATTATCAAACAAGTGTAAACCATTCTTCGATGCCATAAAAACTAAGAACAAAGATATATGGGGACCTCAGCAGCAGATGGCTCTCAATCAATTAAAGCACTATATGGCTGAACCTCCAATCCTATCCGCTCTAAAGCTTAGAGAAACTCTTATTATGTATTTAGCAACTTCCAGGATAGTTACAAGTGTAGTATTAATCAGAGAAGAAGGAAAGAATTAGTACCCAATCTTCTATACAAGTAAGATGATGACAGATGTTGAGACACAGTACAACAAGGTAGATAAGATCATACTAGCATTAGTTTATGTGAAGAGAAAGCTTTGGCATTACTTCGAGTCTCATAGCATCGTGGCACTCACCAACTACCCTATATGGGTTATACTTTCTAAGCCAGATTTATCTGGAAGAATTACCAAGTGGGTCATCGAGCTCAGTTCCTTTGACATAACCTATAAGCCGAAGGTGTCACACAAAGGACAAGTAGTAGTAGATTTTCTCTTAAAGTACGAGGATAAGCCCGAAGAACCAGAGCTTCTTGAAGCACATTAGGAACTTTGGGTTGATGGCTCTTCGAACCAAGCAAGTTCAGGAGCTGGAGTCATTATTTCAACACCCGAAGGCACCAAGTTGCAACAGTTAATTTGCTTGAATTTTCCTGCTACTAATAATGAAGCTGAATACAAAGCTTTGCTCGCTGGGCTTTAATTGGCTAGCCAACTTCAGGTACGATGCTTAAAAGTTTTTAGTGGCTCACAACTTGTTATAAATCAGGTGATAAGCAAATATCATCCCAAAGAAGAAAGAATGAAAGCATACAAAGAAACTGTAGAGAGTGCTACACAAGGATTCAATCAAATCAAATTCTACCAAGTACCTCATAATGAAAATGCTGAAACAAATCAATTGGCCGTAGCCGTGTCATCCTCAGATGAAGATTTGACTCGGATTGTGCCAATTGATATCCTAGACAAGCCTAGCATAAGCCCTCAGCAAGAGGTAATGGTGATCCCAGTCATTCTGCGAGAACCATATTGGATTGATCTATTGGAAGCTTACCTCAAGCATGGGACTCTTCCAAACCAGAAAGCTGAGGCAAGGAAGCTCAGACTCACTGCAGCTAAATATACAATCATCAATAATCAATTGTACCGGAAGTCATTTTTAGGTCCTTACCTGAAGTGTTTAAGCCCCACTGAGGCCCTCGTGATCTTGAAATAGATTTATAACGGAGATTACGGCAACCACTCTGGGGGCAGGTCCCTCGCACATAAGGTTCTAACTCAAGGCTACTTCTGGCCATACTTGGCTCAGAATATCAAAGAGTATGCTAGGAGATGTGATAAATGCCAACGCCATGGTCCAATAAAGCATCAACCTACTAAAGACTTGGATGCAATGGCAAATCCATAGCCATTCGCACAATGCGGAATTGATATGGTGGGACCTTTGCCCAAGACTGTGGAACAAAAGGAATATGTGTTGCTAGCCACGGATTACTTCACAAAATGGGTAGAAGCTGAGGCTTATTCAAGTGTGACCCATGAGCAGGTAAAGTGCTTCCTTTGGAATAACATCATTTATCAGTTTGGGGTGCCAAAAGTTATCATGATGGACAATGGTAAGAACTTAGACAACAAAAGTATAAGAAAGTTCTTTGCCGAGCATGGAATTGTACAAAACTTGGCTGCGGTTAGTCATCCATAAGGGAATGGGCAAGCTGAAATAACTAACAGAACCATTTTTAGCTGCTTAAAAAAGAAGTTGGAGAAGCTCAAAACAAAGTGGTACGAGAATCTCCCTCAGGTGCTTTAGGCATATCGAACCACTCCACGGTAGCCCACGGGGGAAAGTCCATTCGCTATGGCTTATGGTTCCGAAGCTATCATCCCAACAGAATTAGCAGTTCTAATCCTTCAGACATCCTTGTTACTCGAAGGGAACAATGATCAGCAGCTCAAGCACAGCCTCGACCTTTTGGAAGAAAAGGGAGATGTTACAATAATTAGACTTGCTTCATACCAGCAATAGTTGCGTAGCAGTTATAACAAATATGTCAGGTTTAAAAGTTTTATAGTAAGCAATTGGGTTATGAAGCAAGAAATAACTCATGTAAAGAAATTAGAACCCAATTGGACCGGACACTACAGAGTCATCGAAGTGGTAGGGAAGGGAGCGTACCGATTAGCCAAAGCTGATGGGCGTCCAATTGGGCGTCCTTGGAATGCAATACACCTTAAAAGGTATTTCCATTAAACAAATTTGTCAAGTTTGTAAGAATTTCTTTACACTAATAAGGCTGCTTATGGCCTGTGTCATTCAGTTTATTAATTATACCCTCTATGCAATGCTTTTATCATATTCGGTGTGGGGTACACTTTCACTTCATCTATGTCTTTCTTTTCATCAAAAGGGGGCTATACTAGTACCCTACGATTTTACAATTTTTGAGACTTTACGATTTTTGAACCAATTGATTTTTGTGAAAAGAAAAACAGTGACAAAATAGATAAATCAAACACGGAAAATCTCTACGATTGTTTGTGTTTAAAACCTCTCCTTTTGATAGTAACTTATGTTCTAGAACATTTACATTTATTGTTGTCCCACATCGACTAAATATTACTATTTACATTTCTTTTTATAAAGAAATAGTGAAGTAGCCAAGTGCATTGTAAAGAAGCCCGTTGATAATAGGCATAGCCCAACCCAAATGGTGCTCAAAGCTAAGATATCAACGGACATATTTAAAGCCCAACTATTTTGGCCCATATTTAAAGCTCAAGTCTTTATCCCACATCGATAAAAAAAAAAGTATTTGTTCACACTCCTTTATATATGGAAATATTAAAGTAGTTGAGTGTAGTGTAAGGAGGGCCCACTAGTAATAAAAACGGCCAAGCCTAAATACCAGAGGCATTCCTTACACTAAACCTTTTGTAAAGCCTGAGTTATTGGCCTATATTTGAAAACTCTAATCTTTGTCCCACATCGATTAGAAATAGAAAGGGAATGCAGTTGATATACACATGATCCACCACCCTTGGACACCACGAAGAGAGTTTCAATGGAAGATAGTCTCCCAAATAAACGAATGGGAGACTTCCCAGTCACTGTTACTCTCTTTCTTGGCCTATAATCATTCTTTTGAATCCTCGGCCTCGCCCATTATAAATTATTCAACATGGAATTCTGCCAAGTTTACGCATCAGTACCGAGGAATAATTCGCTTCGGACCCTAAGTGTCTGGCCCAACATACTTCCTCTCAAGCTCAACGCCGAGGAACGATTCACTTCGGACCCTAAGTGTCCGATTTAGTACAGTTCCTCTCAGGCTCAATGTTGAGGAATAATTAGCTTCGGACCCTAAGTGTCCGGTTCAAGCACACTTCTTCCCAGGCTCAACGTCGAGGAATGATTCGCTTCGGACCCTAAGTGTCCGGTTCAGCACACTTCCTCTCAGGCTCAATGCTGAGGAATAATTAGCTTCAGACCCTAAGTGTCCAGTTCAGCACACTTCCTCTCAGGCTCTCAGGCTCAATGCCAAGGAATAAATAGCTTTGAACCCTAAGTGTCCGGTTCAAGCACACTTCCTCTCAGGCTCAACGCCGAGGAAGGATTCGGTTCGGACCCTAAGTGTCCGGTTCATCACACCTCCTCTCAGGCTCAACGCTGAGGAACAATTCGCCTCAGACCCTAAGAGTCCGGCTCATCATTTTACCTCTAAGGCTCAGCGCCGAGGAACTATTCACTTCGGACAAATACTTTATGGGTATCACATTCACAAGCCCTCACGCTAGTGTAAGGCCCATCATAGATTTGTCCCACATCAAAATTAAATGAAAACTAAGGCTGCTATATATTAAGTAGTCATACAACGGTCAATCGCCAAGAAAGAGGTCCCTTGATAGGATAAGACTCTAAAACCTAATTATCAAGGAACCTTCTTTCTTGAGCTTCCATTTTTCAAAATCTTCGAATCATAACACTATTAACACTGCAAAACTCAACTCAAAGGCATCGACAAAGGTTATCCCGAGCATGTATAAAGGCCAAGGGTATACATATTACAAATCTCAGTTGTTTGAAGATGCAAGTCAGGTACATACCTCGGATTTTTTGAGTCCGAGGACAACAAATTATTTCTCTAGGACAAGTACTTTGTCCCACATTGAAAAAATATGGGAAACAGCGAGTATATACATATATACTACATACAAATCATGGCAAGAAGGGTTCCCTTGACGGTTGAGTCACTAAAGGAAGAAGCAATCCCCATATATCAGCTAAACTGTCAAACGGATCTCCTTCTTCTCATCCTTCCTATTTTTGCTTCGGACCACAAAAATATGAGGCCCTCAGACAGAGTATTTCTTTAAAAAACACTACTATTCAGTAAAGTGCATGTAATGCAAAGGCAGTCATAGATATATAGAAAAATAAGTTTAAAGCATCACATTATGAAAACAGAGTTATATTACCCTAAAAAATATTGTTTCATCACAAAAGACAAAAAATTACACGACTCTACTTCCTCTTTGGATCAAATGGAGCAGAGTCAAAAGCGTCCACCACAGTCAAACTTGAAGCTAGGGGCAAGGAAGGATTGGGGCCTACAGGAACTGATAAAGTTGGAGCTTGAAGATCATCTTGAGGAGATTTCAGCATCTCTGCAAAAAGTACCTCAGCTTCTTGAGCTTTCGGGCCTTCAGGATAAGGGAAGGTGACCTCTATATCAACGTCAAAGGCCTCTGGATCCTTCAACTTATCTCCCAAACCTTGGCCGAAGCTGAATTGAAAGGCCTTGGCACTGGAAAGCGCACCAGAATGGAATAACGACCTTGCATTTGTTTCCCGGCAGTGATTCAGGTACCAATTACATCCTTCAAACGCTGGACCTCTATTTCCAGAGTCTCTACCTTAGCTTCAGAGGTAATCAATCATTTCTTATAAACATCTTTGGCCTCTGAAGCTATCTTTGCATTCAGCACAGCATTAGAGGCCTTCTTTTCAGCATTAGTGAGGTCCTTCTCCAACTTCTTGATGGAAAGGGACGGAGCCTCAGCAGTAGCACAAAGAGCCATAGTATGATACAGGCTCTACACAGTAAACAATAAAGATAGCGATGTAAGTAAAGTGAAAAGAAAGCTGAGGAAATAGAAGAAAAAGGGAAAAGGACCAACCTCAATGGCTCGAACGGGGGTAGAGGGAAGAAACTATTCCAAACCCATGTTGCCAATAATCTCCTTATCTTTGGGGAGCCACATCCCCCGAACAACTGCTAGTGCTGCAGAAGGGTCGGTGATCATAGAATCACCAGAGTGAAGAACTATCTTATCAGCTCTAGAGAAGCAGGGCTTCCAGGGTGCTCCAGTCTCTACGAGGACAAATGCTCTAACCTCTTCTTCTCGGTCAGTCTCCTCAGCTTTCTTCCCTTTGCTCTTAGAGGGAGTCTTGTTCTTGCTGGAAGAGGGTGGATTTGGCCTTGTCTTCTTCAAGGGAGGCTCATCGACCTCTCTCTCATGCTCAGTTGATCCGATAACTGCCAAAGGTTGCTCCTCAGTAGTTTTCTTCTTTAGAGCTTCGGCTCTCAGTTTTTCTTCCTTAGTCAACGAGAAGCTATCGAATGATGGGAGCGATAGATCCATGAGGTCCACAGCAATAAAAAAAGCAGCAATTTCCTTAAGATTTGAAGAATTAAACAACTGCTCGGCGGATGGGGCTCACTCCAAACTTGTCTTTCAAGGAAGGAGAGCCTCTTTTTGGCAGCAAAGGAAGGAAAGGTTACTAAAAAAACACCAAGAAATTCATAAATATACCGAAAAAGTAAGACTCAACATGGGAAGCTGATCGATTGGTCAATTAAATATCAACCTTCGCAATAGCACGAATCACTGTAAAATAGGGCTATTGGTCGGGTAAGTCAAACCACTGGGACTGCGCTAATCTATGGCAACCTAAGTGTCTAGAGTCTTTTTAGAATGATATGAGGTGTTCATAGAGGATTTGTTGGTTGTCACTTAAGCTATGAAATTAAGATGCATAAAATAAAAGCTAGCAAGAAATTAAAGAGATGAA
>JAOTQH010249633.1:0-12001 GCA_025631255.1 Cornus kousa | reverse complement strand
ATAATTACATACCCAACAAGAATAAGCGTACATCGTCTTTTAAATGGTTAAAAAATGATGCAAGTTTGACTCATGTTTTATAAAACTAATACATTAATTACAAAAGATACAAAAGAAATGATTTTTCAACTTCAACTACACATATGGGGGAACGTAATCAAGTAACTCTTTACCGTGACCTGAAAAATAATAAAGGAATGGGTGAGCACTAAGGCTCGGTAAGAGATGCCTAAAGCGCCAATTTTGGACTCCCTTGAGCCACACACCACACATTGGGGATAAAGAGAAACCGAGATCATACTTTAGGGGAATTTTATAATATTCAAATCACAAATCGTTCTCATCAATGGCATTTAAGCAATCCACCAAAATAATGCATAAAATGTACCACAGTGCACAACTGGTCTTTACCAACCCTAACTCATACCAAAAAATGCTAACCGACTTTACCGAGGCGAGATTGAATTACTATCACTGGTTCCAAATTCGGTAACCATTTGGGGACTAGTAATCAACTTTTCACATTTTAAACTGGCACGCGCTCCCTTTAGGTCGAATTAGCACCGGACTCGTGAAATCCAATTTTATTTATAAAAAAAACTTCCCATTTCATACCCTTTCTCATTCCACTTTTCTGTCATGTAATGCATATGCATTAATTCCATCAATTAATTTAATTTTCATCTATATAGCAATAATGGCATAAACATGTCATCTTTTAGAAATTGATTACTGTTGCCCAAAAATTGACTCTAGAGGGGGAGTGAATAGAGTCAATGGCCAATTTTCGCAATTTATAAAAATACAATTTCTAATCAACAATTTAGCTAATTATGCAATAGTCAAGATATGAAATCAAATATTAAAATAAACAATTTATAGCACAATTGTAAAAGAGATAAGGGAAGAAAATTGCAAACATTGGCTCGGTAATTTTAGCGAGGTTCAGAAACTCCTACTCCTCGGCTCGAGACTCTTCTTGAGACTTCCCAATCCACTATGGCTTGTCCTTACGGGTGGAGAGCAAACCATTATATGAAGCAAGACCTTGCTTATTTTCCTTGCTAAGAGAACAACCTTCTCTTAGTCTTCCTTTGGGTCACACCAACTCTGTGGGTCAAACCAACCCTTACAATAGATGAAAACAAGAATAATGAATTACAAGAAATATCTCTCAAAGATTGATGTACAAAATTTAGCTCTCAACTAGAGTATATATGAATATAAGTGAAGCTTAAACTCTATAAATGATATAAATGAGAGAAGATGATATAAGTGAAGAACAAAAACTCTAATGAACTCAATAAGATCTCTCAAGTGTAGAATAGAGCAAAAGCTCTATAAAGATTCAAATTAGAGCAAAAGCCCTTTAAATCCTTTGTTAAATCTCTCAAGATTTGTATATGAGTGAATGAGAGAGATGAAGAGAAGATTTGAGAAAAAAAAGCTCTCTTTGATGCAATATGAAGTCTTTCAAATGATGTCTCTTAATTATTCAGACATTCCCCACTCTATTTATAGAGTTTGCAAGCTCAATATAGCTGTTAGGAGTTGAACGCACAAGGGTCGAGGAGAAAAGAGCCGTTGCAGTTTAAAATTTGCAGATTCGATAGGAACCGGTCGATGTGTAGTAGAAACCGGTCGATGTCTTCACTCAAATCAGTTGATGTGTGTACAAACTGGTTGATGGTTTTGCACAAATCGGTCGACGTGAAATCCAACTTCAACTCTTCTTTGTAGTTCAAGTTATCTTTGGATGAACTTTGCATTTGGTTCCTTGCAACTTCAACTCTTCTTTGTATCCATTTCTTTCATTGATGTGATCTTGAATAATGGAGTACTTGGAATGATCTTTATAGCTTCATTAAGGTCATTCTTTGAATGTGAATAATTTGTATAATACTCAATGTAAACATTAGTCCTTAAACACAATTAATGGTTTGTTATTATCAAAACAACTAGATTGTCCTTAGATGAAATTCTTGAGGTCAACAGGGTATGCCATAACCAATATTGTGGTTCGAGTGTGAATTGTCAACTTGCAGTCTCTTTAAGAAATTTGACTATCAGTCAATTATAGGAGAAAGGGAATAAAAATACTCCTTAATGAATTCTAATTGCCTTAGTTAAAAGGACTTTTCAATGAATAACTTATAGTAACTATTGAGAGAATAGAAAAGGGAGAAAAATATATACAAAAAGAATATAGAGAAAGAAAGATTTAGAGGGAGAGAGATAGAACGAGAATCAAATAGATACGGATAGAGAGAAATAGCAAGGATGCTATTTTGGGAAAGAGCTTAAGAAAGCAAATAAAATAATAAAATGATTATGAGGGTACTGTACCTCGATCCCAGCATACTCTTTGTTTATTTATAGAAAATTCATAAACTGAATCTTACATATAAGAGTTCTACTTGCATTATAACTTTATCACATAATTAAAATATAAAATTCAAATCAAACTAATCCTGTGGATAAACATCCTTATGTAACTAAATAAAAACTCCCTATGTATTTGTTATTTCTAATCATCCAAACCAACCATATTTGTTGCATTTTCAATCATTATCCTTGCAAAACTCAATCTTCCTTTAACCGCATCAATGTTATCCCAATCACAACCTAAGTCCGTTGCTTAGCCCGTGTCTTTTAGCCCAAATTCATTACTGCATATCTTTAACCCAATGTCTTTACAACCCCAAACCTCTATCACGTTACTATTCATCAGGCCCAATTGTAGCCCAAACCCAATTACCAAAATGGGTGTCAACAATGCCCTCCAATTTTGGTAGCCATTTTGGTTCGGCTTCCAAAATTTAAACTATACCCATTGAATCAAAACAACATATATAAACCCTAACGTAATTATTACCATCAATGTTGTAGTTGCCAAAGGACTTCGAGAAATGGAGCGCCATTTAATCAGCCATAACTTAGCCACAAGCTTTTCGTATTTTTCCTAAACACATTTCATTACAAGAACAAAGTCTTTCGTTGCACAAACTCTTTATCCTCCAAAACTCCTCTCCAACCTCATCCCTCCATTCTGCAACCACGGCTTCAAAATCACATAGGCAAAGTGATTTGAATTTAGAAACCCCTTTTCCAGAAACAAACTCGCATACACTAATGACGAAATCTGCGATGAAAACCCTAACCCAAAATGAAGTAGATACTTCAACGTTAATCGATATCACAGAAAACATGAAGGGACTTGGCCCAACGTTTCTCCATCAATTTCTTTCTTCACTATCCTCAATTTATCCATAAGTAGAAAAAACACCTTCCTTTCTCAAAGCCTCTCTATCTTACAGCGGAAGGGGAAAGGCCAGCACTTACCATCAGAAATTGGCATCCACCAATGCTCTAATGGAACGAGTGGGTGGATCATATATCGGCAGCAAAAGGAGACTTGTGGAAACGGATGGGTATCTTTGACGTTATTCAACTCAGTAAGATTCCATTTTCTTTTGACAGGCCTTTATTCTTTGCTTCTATGCAGTTCTGGTCACCCACTACCAATTCACTACACTTGCACTGTGTCATGATGGCCCCTGTGTTAAGTGATGTTTGCTTTTTAACGAGTTTGAAGCCTAGAGGGGACGAAATCAATTATCTCCTTCAGGATGAAGAGACCACTTTTCATTTCCTAGAACAAAAAGGCTCTAAACCCCATGTACAATCACACAGCCCATTTTTAAAAGAAATGATAAGGGAAGATGGAACTGAAGTAGATGAACAAGAACATATAGAGTTCTTATTATTATGGTTGTGTAGATATTTGTTGTGTGCCCCTGCTATCCAAATCACCAAAGACCTTGCTCAATTGGTGAAGTGGACCGATATCTGCTTTCAGATAGGCGTAGAATCTAGTTCATTTATGTTGTGATGAGATGAGATATGGATAACCGCATTAGCTTTTGGTAGCAGGGGTGCGTGATTGCCTAATGACGTCCGGTGTCAAAGGCAACAGTGCTGGTGGGTTCATGGTCTCGGGGTTTTGTGAGGTATTCTTAGAAAGTTTATGGCTTTGAGGACGAAATCTCTTTAAGGAGGGTAGATTGTGACGTTTTCGATTTTCAATATCTTTCATTTTTCAAAATTTCGTTGACGCGGGGGTATTTTCATTTTTTTAAGTTTTGCGCACGGGATTGTGCATTTTAATTTATGTGGATTAGGTGGTATTTGTAAGTGGTGCATTCTTATGTGTGTGATATAGAAATTGGAGTAAAAGAAAAAGGGAAAAGAAAAGAAATAGTGGCGAGACCCACCACTAACACAATTGTGGTTTGGAGACCACTTTTGGGTCTCTCATCTCTCTCTCCCTGTGATAACCTTGTGGGCGGGTATGCCGTGGGCGGGTGCAAGAGACACTGTCAGGCTACCACACTGGCGAGCTACGGGCACACAAGTCCCACATCGCCTAGGTTGAGGAAAGGTCAAGTGCTTATATGTAAGCATGTCATCTCAAATTGGTATGAGGCCTTTTAGGGTGAAACCCAAGATCAAAACCGTGCGGGCTCAGGCCTAAAGCGGACAATATCATACCATGTGGTGGAGTAGGTCGTTACAAATGGTATCAAAGCCTGACCCAACCAGAAGTGTGCCGACGGGACGTTAGGCCTCCAAGGGGGGTGGATTATGATGACCTTGTGGGCGGGTGCGCCATAAACATGTGTAAGAGACACTGTCAGGCTACCACACTGGCAAGCTACAGGCACACAAGTCCCACATCGCCTGGGTAGAGGAAAGGTGAAGTGCTTTTATGTAAGTGTGTCATTTTCAATTGGTATGAGGCCTTTTATGGTGAAGCCTAAGATTAAAATCGTGCGGGCTCAGGCCCAAAGCAGACAATATCATACCATGCGGGGGAGTGGGTCATTATACTCACCGTTATTTTTCTCTCTTCCTCTCTTTCTTCTTCATTTTCTCTTCAACTTTTGCACCAACTTTGAATCATGATAGCTTCTTCAATTCTTGGAGTTTTTGAGTGACGTTTGAGACAAAACGGAGAGCACGATGAGCCCTACACGTGAGTACCATCAATTTCAGCTTTGGTTCTTCGTAGGGATTTCAAAAATCTAGGCCATTTTGAGGACTTTGCACAATTAAGAGGTAGGGGCTCTTAATCCATGAGTTCTTGCACTTTTATGAGTTAATCTCTCTTAAAAAGTTGTTTAGCATACTCAATTTGTATAGTTTCTAGCTAAATGATTAATTGTGATGTGTAATTGTCAATTTTGTGTAGTTATGTGTAATAAATGGTCTATATGAAGAGCATGCCTATATGTTGATTCTTTATATGCCTATCATGCTAGATATTTTTGTATGACAGCATGTTGTAGAATTTCTAGAGATTTATATGAATGGTGCCTTGCTAATTAAATTTGAGCTAATTGTGAAATGATGAACATTGATATGACATTAATGCATCTATGTATACCATTGGGTTTGCATAAAATGGGAGACATTGCTTTTGAAATGGAAATGGGAAGTTTTGGGAAAGAATGTATTGATGAAAATGTTTTGATAAAACCTGATCCCTGCGAAGTCACCAACGGGCCGGTAGGTTAATGTAACCTAAAGGGAACTAGGGAGATTGCCCTAGTGTGATTAAGCTATCTGGGCCCATAATGACGCTGCGTAGTCACCAAAGGTTAGGGACAGTAGCCAATCCTTCTCTTGGTGCTGCGGAGTCACCAAAGGGGGCTACATTAACGGTTTGAAAGAGATGGTTTTGAGAAAAGAAAATGGGGAGCGACATTGGCAAGCATTTGCATTCCATAGCATTGCACTATTTGGATTAGTATTTGGTTGGAACGTTGTATTACCTGATATTGCATGATCCCCATTCCCATTAATTTATTCTATATTTGGATTTACGGGGACACAAGAAGTGTGTCTTAAGTGTCACCTACTGAGCAATTTGCTCACCCCACATAATAAATATTTTTCAGGTCATGGCAAGGAAATGGCGGATGAAAATCCTCCGCAAGCTTGAAAGTTGTTAGAAGATGATTTTTTTTGCTATTTTGTATTTGACCATTTCATGTATAATCATAGTTTTGGGAATGTAATTAAATTTGTATTTATAGCTATTGAGAAAATGTAATAAAGCTTTACTCACTCTAAATCCTTTTATGTATTTAAGTAACGTGGCGCAAATTACGTTAACAACGTGGTTGTTATTATTACATTTGGTGTTGAAATGTATTTAAATTTGTATGTTAGTGTAGTAGCGTGGGTGGTTGAATTACCAAATATTGGTATATTTGGGTTATCACTGGACAGTGGAAAAAGAAGTAAGAGTTTTCTAAAATCGGTCAACGTGTGGCTTCCCATACGTCAACTGTATCTTTACAGTGGGGGGCATTGAGACATATGTTCCAAACCAGTCGACGTATGGCTTCACATACGTCAACCGGTACCACGTCCCAAACCAGTCAGTATCTCGGCAGTGGGTAATACTACTGTTCACAACCCAAACCAATCCACGTATGATGCCTATATGTTGACCGGTTTATGTCACTTTTGTAATTGATATTTAAGTTCTTAAATTACACTTTGGCATGCAAGTGAGGTTACAAGTATTTATTTTATGACCCAACAAAATGCAATAATCGTACTTCAACCATCCAAAGGACTATATTGCCCCGGACTTTATTTTAATTATTACGTGATGTAAGTAAAAGACCATTATTCCCTTTGAGTCTCTAATTATTAAATTGTGGCAAATTACCGTTTTGTCCTTTTTGGACCTTGATAATTAAATTTAACATGAAAAAATTATTTTACCCTAGGATGATTTTGGGTCGGGTAAGGACCCGTTTATTGATCTGAATCCATGAGGACATGGATCGTTACACTTATCCGACCTTATTACTTCCAATTTTTCAAGATCTGGAGGCCCACTTTGGCTCTATCAGTTCTGGCTGCATGCTCATTTCCCTGAATTAGCTCCTACCATTAGGCTTGCTACTAATGATCCTTTTCTATCATTTGGATATACCAAAGCAAAGCCCAAAGATCATTCTTTCAATGACTATTTTCAATTTTTCTATCATTAATGTAAACTTAGAACTCAGTGTCAATTTCTCCCTTCTTCCAAATGTCAGCTAGCTCCCTCTTGGTTATTTCCTCCCACTGTCGAGTCTTTGGTAGAACAAATTGAACTTTATAAAACTTTTTGGGGACATTTCTTAATCGCAAGGGATATTCCCTGTAATACTGTTGCTCCTCATCTTGCTAAGAGCTGGACTGGAGTAGAATTTTATAACCCCGCTCAACTAGCAAGGCAATTTAGGTTGACCCAAATGATTCCGGTACCACCTCATTTTTCCAATAACAAAAATTATCATAGGCGAGTTAAGCTTTCGAACAGTGAACAAATTCAAGATGGGACCAACCGATTTACTCAGCGCTTTTAGGAATTTCAATATAAATCCTTTTTTGAAGAACCGTATACTGATCTAACTATTGAGGATTAGTGGGCATCATACATCAATTCCATGAGGACTACAGATTCCATCCAACTCATGTGCACTCTCCTTGGGTCCTACAAATTCATCTCCCTCAACTTTCAAGGTGTAGATTCCATTGAACCCATTGTTCTCACTGCCACTCCTAAACCAGAGAATGTCGCAGATAAAGCACCGATTCGTCTCCTCCTACGACTCCTGCAAGTAGGACCAAATGTCGCTCTCGGCATAGTAAATTTTACGTCTTTGTTCTTTTCAAATAGATTAGTGTCTTGTTTACATACTTACTAACATAAATCTAGGCACACATTCTAAATTACCAGAGCACTCAGTACCCAGCAAGTCTGAAGAAACCCCAATTGATTTTTCTGTCCCTCTTCAAAGTATACCTCCATTGTCAGCTACTACTCAGGTAATACTCACAATCAATTCATCCTCATTCTTTTGATGCACGCCATTTTTCTTGCTAACACTTCTTTTCCAGAGAAAAACAAGGAAGAAAACTGTTGGAAAGAAACCTATCAAAAAATCAAGAGCCAAGAGACACTTTGTCTTGATTGATGATGATATAAAGTAGATGAGGACAAAGTCATGTCCAAGAAAAGGAAACCCATCACTAAAACTCCTCCGGTAACACTTTTAAATGCCTAATTTTCATATGTCATACCTTTGTTCAAATAGTATAACTAAATCGGTATAATTTCAGGAAACTCCACTCTCCTCAGAACAAAGATCAAGCTGAGATTTTACTACAGATAATGTTGAAAAGAAAAAGGTCGAGGTTTCAGTGGAGAAAAAACAAAGACCCTTTGAAAGAATGTATCCAGCTTCATCTCAACACCTAGCTCCAAATCCAATAAATAAGCAAATCGGAGACTCTAAGGAAGTAAGTATCTAAAATGAACATACTACTCGGTTATCTATGACTGTTGAGACTAATTCAAAGCATTTCAGGTGCAAAAAGACCATATTTCTCCTACTGTGCTTGCAAGACCTGAACCAAGTTCACCATTTACCACTTTGGATTCTCTATTCAATTCCGTGTTTGAATCCCTAGATCCTAAACCCCCTGTGATCCCAACTGAAAAAACTGCTGAAACCCCTTGGAAGTAACAAAGGCCATTCAAATATTGTCTCAAATGTTACAACAGGACCTATCCTCAATTCTTTCTTTCAAAGAAAAACTTATTGAGTCCCTTTCTTTTCTGAATAGTTACCTAAGATTTCATTTAAATGATCAATCTTTTTTCAAGAATTTCTAACTTTAGGTTCCCTCCATGATCACTACCTATGTTGATTCTACCCAAACCATCAACCAATGTGTTGCCCAGAACCAAGAAAAAGAAAAGCTTTCTCAATCCTTAAAGTGTGGAAAAGAATTTCATCTGTCTTTGAAGAAAGAGGCTACCGATTTGGATGCCAGGGAGAAAAAACTGCAAGCAAAATTAGCTCAGCTTCAACAAGATAAAACTCAACTCGACAACAAAGTGGCAAATCTGAAGAAACAAACTAAAGTTGCTGCACCCAGGTTCATAGCACTACAGGTTCAAATGCATAAGTTGGAGCAGTCAAAGAAACAGGCAAAAGTGAAGCTCGATCAAACCAGAGTATCATGGGCAAGTTTTAAAGCCCAATTTGAAGAATTTCATCAGAACTTTAAGCTACTTTAAACTTTTTATTATGACAATTTGGATCTATAATATGGTTTCGAACTATTTGTCTTTTTGGCAAAGTGATTTGGTTTTCTCTAAAATAAACTTGCTATCAAAATATTTTGATGCTAGTATTTTATTCATTAAACAAATAAATTTATCTTATCCTTACAAAGCTTACATAAAACAAATATAATCCACACTATTTTGACTTGCTGGAAATTTTCTTTTCCTCCATAAGCTCAATAATAGTTGCTTTATATTTTTTAAGGTACCTTTCATTTATCGGCCTCTCATGCATTTCACCATCCAAATCTTTCAACTTATAGGCACCTCCATGCAATACTTAGTGCACCACAAATGGTCCCTTCTATTTAAGTGACCACTTTCCATAAACCCTATCCACCTTTCCATGTGGAAAAATTGTTTACCATACCATATGACCTTCTGCAAATGACCTGAACTTCATATTTTTGTTGTAAGCCTTCATTACCTTTGCTTTATGCACCATAAGATGGTCTAAAACAAATTTCTAAACTTCATCCAAGCCTTCCAACTCGGCAAGCATAGCTTCATTATAATCGACAGGTATAAGATTGTGTTGTAAAGCTACTCTTGCCGATTTTATATTTAACTCCATCAGCAACACAGCATTATGACCAAATGTTAGTTGATAAGGGGTTGTCCTTGTACTTGCCCTTTTTGAGTTTCTATAAGCCCACAAAGCCTCTGAAAGAGTTTCATGCCGACGTCTTGGTTTGTCTTTTATCATCTTCTCAATGATTTCAATCACAACTTTATTTGAAGCTTCAGCTTGACCATTGCCTTTAGCATAATAGGGTGTTGAAGTCACCATTTTCACCTGCATATCACGGCTGAATTATAACACTTCTCCTGCTCTAAACACAGACCCATTATTGGAAATAATTGTTTCTAGCAGACCAAATCGGTGAAAGATGTGTTGCTCCAAAAATTGCATAACAGTACTATGATTTACTACAACATATTCCTTGTCTTTTACCCATTTGTTAAAATAATTGGTATCCAATGATGACCCTTTGATGAAGGAGGATTAATCTTACCAATTAGGTCCATGGCCCAACCTCTGAAAAGCCATGGTTTGACTAATAATTACATCTCTATGCTTTTGACAATCTGTACATTCCTTTGCATAGGTCATGTAATCTTTTCTTATTCCAGGCCAATAATATCCATATCAGCGTATCAACCATCTCATTTTGATGCCAGCTTGGTGAGCTCCACACATCCCCTCAGGTACCTTTATCATAATCTTTAAACCTTTCATTTTGCTAATGCATTGAAATAACAAACCATCATCAGCCGATCTTTAATAAAGATTTCCATCCATAAGTACATAATCGACTGCACTACTTTTTATTCTTCGATTGGCTACTGGAGTTGGATGTTATAAGAACGAGATGTATGGGATTCGCCAATCATCATCATCTAACTCGGCAACGTCAGTGGCAAAAACTTCTTCCATAAGTTGATTTCTTACTTCAGCCGATGGAATAGATCAGCGTGTGATTTTCATTATCCTTTCTTTTATACCACTCGGCACCTTGATTCCTGAAGCAGTCTGTGCTAAATCACTAGTTATTTTATTCATGGCCCTTGATCTATATTCCAGAGTAACATTATGGAATTGGTTAACCAACTGGGTGGCCAATGAATGGAATGGCCTTAATTACTAATTCAAGCATATAAAGTCTTCTAAAATTTGATTAATTACCAAACTTGAATCTTCCACAATATGGACATCCTTGACACTCATCTCTAGTAGAATTTCCAAGCCGATAATCAATGCTTCATACTCGACTTGATTATTTGAGCACCTGAAATCCAAAAAGATGGAAAACAAAATTTAGTTCCCTGATGGGGAAATTATTGTTGTACCAGCTCTTGAGCCTTCGCTGGTACTTGATCCATTGAACATTAAAGTCCAAGGAGACATGAATAAGGATACTGAGTCAAGTTCATCAAACACTTGTGATTTAATTTCAGGTGAAGGATGATCAGCAAGAAAATCTTCCAACACTCTCCCCTTAATTACCTTTTGTGGAACATATGCAAAGTTGAACTCCATGAGTGTTAGAGCCCATTTGTCAATCCGGCCTGTGATTAATAGCCTTGATAGCATATACTTTATAAGATCTGTTTAACAAATTATATAAACAAAAATAGGCAACATATATACTCTTAATTTCATCGCTGCAAAATATAAAACTAAACATAACTTCTCAATCGGCGTATATCTACACTTGACTGGAGTTAAAACTCGACCAAGATAATATATTGCTTGTTCACTTCCTGCTTCATTCTCTTGTGCTAGCATTGCTCCAATGGACTCTTCAGTAGTCGATAAATATAATTTCATCGGCAACTTCTTCCTCGGCGGCATCATGATAGGAGGACTCGACAAGTACTTCTTAATCTGATCAAATGCCCTCGGATGTATATCATCCCAGATGAATTATTCAATTGGCTTCAACTTGAGTAAAGGGGAAAACAAATGTAACATACCAGCCGTATTTGCAATAAATCTCCTAAAATAATTCACCTGCCCAAGTAACCTCTGCAATTCCTTTTTGCTTTTTGGTGCATTGGCATCAATAATTGCTTTAACATTATTTTTGTCGATCTCTATGCCCTTTTGGTGTACCAAGAACCCAAAAAGTTTCCTGTTGATACTCCAAAAACACATTTTATTGGATTCATCTTTAACTTATGAACTCTCATTCTCTCAAAAGATTCCTTGAGATGAACTAAGTGCTCATTTTTTGTTGCCGATTTCACCACTACATCATCAATATATACCTCCATAAATTTGCCAAATATGTCATGAAA
>JAOTQH010249624.1:0-12003 GCA_025631255.1 Cornus kousa | reverse complement strand
GTCCTGAAAAGATGGCACTTGGATAAACTCATCAGATAACAAAAAGGGATAATCAGTGCACAGTGGACATGCAAGTGTAAATGGAATAATGAAGTGAGAGAGGTATAAGGGTGGTCCTGAAGATCGGGTAGCACTCTCTCACTGAAGTCACTTTGATGCACCTGATGGAGTCAAATAGATAGATATAAGAACATAAAAAAAGATATCCATAGCAAAAATATATAACAAAATAAAGTACAGGTACAACAGAATGTCTAAGCCGACAAACCGGCTACAAAAATAATGTACAGTGACAAAAATGAAATATAAAGATCAGAGATAGAATATGAAAAGATAGCAAGGACTGAGAGCTCAAGAGGATAAGGCAGGAAGGGTAGATCGTGCTCCGTGGATATCGCTGGATATGTCTCTGAGCATGGTCATGACATTTGAACGGAAGACAGTAAACTCAGCTCTGTGGGCGACAGCATCAGCTCAGATGGCAGTAAAATCAGCTCTGATATCAGCAACTACATTCTCAAGAGCCTGTAGATGCTCTCCATAGCCGGGGGTCTGAACTAGAGTCTCAGGTATAGATGACTCGGAAGAATAAGAATCCTGATTCTGCTCCTCCTCATGAATAGGTGACCCAGCTGGAGAACGCTGATCTATGTCATCTGCTGCACGCTCTAAAACTATATCCATACGCTCGACAGCCGGATTGACTGGTGGGTTATCCGCTACTAGATCTACTGCTGCTGCGGCTGCCTCAGTCTATGCCTGCACCTGTATCTGTGCCTCCTCGGCCTCTAAATCTACTGCTGCCTGTGCTGTATGCTCCTGAAGTCTAAGAATGATAACATTGTAGCTCTTGTCCTAGTCCTGCTTCCTGTAAGAGCAGGATCCTGTCTCTGGGTGCTCTCGTGGGTAGAATGGGTAGCGCTGGTCTAATAAAATCTGTGTGATAAGGTGGCTGAAATGAAGGAACTTAGCCCACTCGGGCTCCTCCTTGCTGATGTAGGTGTTATACAATTGCCTTATTATACTCCAGATGAGTGCAGGAATGGACACCCAATGTCCGGTGTAAAATGCATAGAGGGTTGTCAAGTAATCTCCCCTCCTCTGAATCTTGTGGCCCACCATGTAGATGTTCCGAAATAGAACGGAATCGACAAACCAAACATCATCTAGAAGATATATCCGGGTGGCAAAGGTCTCGCCATCGGCATGGTGACCTTTGAGAAATACTGCCATATCGGCATAAGGCCTATATAGCCTCGGATATATCTCCTGAAGCTTTAGAGGACAATGGTGTGGATAGTGGCAAGATCTAGCTAGTGTAGCCACTGTGATAATAATTTGATGGCCGTCAATGGTGGTGACCATCTCGGCTGTGGTACGAGGGGACGGTCTGAGGTTCTGAAAGAAAATTCGTACCAACCTCGGGTATACTAGCTCTGTGACTGGGGCAAGAATAGCAGATAGGCCCCTCCGAATAATGTCATCGTAGCCTAATCGGGTTAGCACCAATCAAGAGAAAAAGTCAGTATTAAACACTGACTCATGTGCCACGGTCATCACTGTGTACCTCGGTATTGGTAGGTCAAGAACTCAGGCAGGCTGAGTAGGTGGAACTGGCCAAATTGGTAGAGGAGATAGAGATGGAGTAAATAGAGGCTGAGCCTGAGAAGTGGATGGTATCTGCTCAGCCTCTGCCTCAGCTTCGTGAGATGGTGACTAAGGTGGGATAGCCTATACTGGCTCCTCCTAGGCATGTGATGACTCTGCTGGCTCATTTGCTTAAGACATGACTCGTCTCTGTGATCTTTGTGGCCCATGTTACCTCTTGGCAATGGTCTTGAATCAAGTTGTAGCCTGCAAAAAGAGAAAAACTTACACTGGAAGTTAGTGCCAGAATAAGGAAATGAAAGCACAATATAGAAATATATATGTCAAATAAGATAGACAAAAAATAGATGACATGAATCTATACAAGTGATAAGATATGAATCATGCTAAGCTATATAAGAATGAAATGCATCCAATATAGAATATCACAATCATTGGGCATATATAAGATAGCATAAAGTGAATATAAGATGAATAAAGTGTGTATGTGAGATCTGTGAAGTTCGATCGATCAGAAAAAGATGTGAGATCAATCACAAAAGTTGGATCGATCGAAAGTAAGTGAGATCGATCTCACAAAAGTTAGATAGATTGAATACACAAGTTCAATTGATCGAAATGTGCTTTGTGAAAAACAAGAAGTCACAGATTTGTGACTATGGAGACATGGGGTCCACATGAACAAAGTCATGGGCCCATCAACACAACAAATCAAGAAATCTCTATTAAATTGAAACACCAAATATAAACGAAGCATATGCATATATATATATATATATATATATAGATGGAAACACATTGTTTTGAAGGTTCAAAAATGGTGGATTCATCATGTATTAAACATGGATTCAACACATAAAGCATGGATACATGGAATCTAAGTTGGAATCAAGCATGGTGTCTCAAATCTTACCCAATACGAGTAAAAGAAGTGGATTCGCGAAGGGGGAAGATGAAATCCGAGAAGAGAGGGAGAGATGCAAAGCTTTGATGATGCTAGAGGTTCTCGCCGGAGATGAAGAAGATGATGACACAGTGATGGCAACGAGAAGAAGGGAAAGGGTTATGAGTGCGAGGGTTGGATCGATCTATGTAATCGATCTTAAAACCCTCGGTTCCTATTTTTAAAAACCTTCCCGAAAGAGTCTGATCGATTGAACCCTCAACTGAGATCGATCGAACTTTATTTTTTTTGAATTTTTTTTTTTTTTGAAATAAATCATAATATGAAATGAAATAAAACAAAATCTTTTTGTATTTTTGAAAAATTTTGAAAAATAAAAATATTTTTGGATTTTGGAATTTGAAAAGTCAAAATAAAGTCAAAACAATGCAATGAAGAGTTTCGATTGATCCGAACAAGAGTTCGATCGATCAGACAGAGAGCAAGAAAATGCAGGTTTTTGGGTTCTGAAAATTGGCTAAGTGTTGGAACTTGAGATCGATCGAACATAAAATTTTGATCGATCGAATTGTGAAATTTTTTTGAAATTCTGAGAGCAAGCATTTTTGGATTGGAAGATGGCTCAAAATTTTTCTAAGTTTCAAAACTTGAGATCGATCGAAATCTGAAATTAGATCGATCGAAGGTACTCTAATCGAACTAAAAACAACTTCGATCGATCTAACACATGCTAAAATAGAGAACCCGAGAGCTAGCATTTTCAATTTGGATGCAGGGTCAAAAAAATTTCTAAGTGTTGGATACAAATGGGAGTTTGATCGATCGAAATCTAGAGTTGGATCGATCGAACTTAAAAATGTTCCTCTTCTTCAAGCTTTTGATTTCAACCGCCCCATGAGGTGCAACAGAGATGATTTCATAAAGACCCTCCCATTTGGTTCTCAATTTCCCAGGAAACAATTTGAGCCTAGAGTTGAAAAGCTAAGCCTTTTGGCTGGGTTTAAGAGACTTCTTCACAATATGTTTTTCATGGAAGGCCTTGGTTCTTTCTTTGTAGGGTTTGGCATTATCATAAGCATTATGTCTCAACTCTTCCAATTCAGTCAATTGAAGTAACCTATTCTCTCCAGCTTTGACAAGGTCAAGATTGAGCTTTTTAACCGCCCAAAAGGCTTTATGTTCTAGCTCAACCGGGAGATGGCAAGGCTTTCTATAAATAATTCTATAAGGGGACATGCTAATGGGAGTCTTGTATGCCGTCCGGTAGGCCCACAAAGTATCATTTAGCTTCCGTGACCAATCTTTCCAGGTAGTGTTAACCGTTTTTTCAAGGATATGCTTAATTTCCCGGTTAGACACTTCAACTTGCCCACCAGTTTGAGGATGGTAAGGAGTGGCCACTTTATGAGTGACGGAGTACTTAAGAAATAGGTGCCTTATGAATTGATTGCAAAAATGCTTTCCTCCATCACTTATTATTGCCCAAGGCATACCAAAATGAGCAAAGATGTTGGATTTAATGAATTGAATAACCACGGAGTGGTCATTTGTTTTGGTAGCACAAGGTTTCACCCACTTAGAGACATAATCAATAGCAAGAAGAATGTATTGAAAACCATAAGACATGAGAAATGGACCCATAAAATTGATGCCCCAAATGTCAAAGATCTCAACAACTAGTATATTAGTCAAGGGCATCATATCGCTTCTCGACATTGTACCCATCTTTTGACACCTCTCACATGACTTGCAAAAGTTGTAGGCATCTCTATGGATAGTGGGCCAAAAGAGCCCACTTTGAAGAACCTTTAAGGCGGTCTTCTTTGCACTAAAATGCCCACCACAAGCAAGATTGTGACAAAACACAAGAACATTTGGAATTTCACTTTTCAGAATGCATCTCCTTACAATTTGATCCAGACAATAACGATACAAAACAGGATCTTCCCAATAGTAATTCCGGATGTTGGCAAAGAAACGATTTTTGTCATTCTTTGACCAAAAAGTTGGAAGCTTGCCTATTGCCAAATAATTCACAATGTCGGCAAACCAAGGCATTTTTCCATTAGAGACTTGAAAAAACTGCTAATCCGGAAAAGAATCAAGAATTGGTGGACTAGGTAATGCCTCTATTGACAACCTAGAAAGACGATCGACAACCACATTTTCGGTGCCTTTCTTGTCCTTGATTTCAAAATTGAATTACTGAAGAAGCAAAATCCATCAAATCAACCTAGGTTTTGTTTCTCTCTTAGTTATAAGATGTCTCAATGTAGCATGATTAGAGTAAATAACAACCTTAGAACCTAAGAGATAGGACCGAAATTTGTCAAGAGCATATACTATGGCAAGTAATTCCTTCTCGGTGGTGGAGTAATTCAATTGAGCTCCCGAGAAAGTTTTGCTTGCGTAGTATATGGCATATAGAAGCTTACCCACTCTTTGTCCCAAAACTACTCCCATGGCATAATCAGAAGCATCACACATAATTTCAAAAGGCAATGACCAATTGGGAGGTTGCGTGATAGGAGCGGATAATAATAGAGCACATAATTTATGGAAGGCGTCTAAGCATGCTTGATCAAAGACAAAGGGGTTTCCTTGGCAAGAATATTGCACAAGGGTCGAATAATTTTGCTAAAGTCTTTGATGAAGCGGCGGTAAAAGCCGGCATGACCTAGAAATGAGTGAACTTTTCCCACCATAGAAAGTGGAGGCAATTCGGAAATAAGCTTAACTTTCGCCTTATCTACCTCAATTCCCCTTCTTGAGATGACATGACCTAAAACAATACCCTCTTGAACCATAAAATGGCTCTTTTCCCAACTAAGAACAAGGTTTGTTTCACAATATCTTTTAAGCACTAAACCCAAATTTCTGAGGCATACTTCAAATGAAGACCCCAAAATAGAAAAATCATCCATGAAAACTTCTAGATACTCTTCCACCATGTCCGAGAAAATTCACATCACACACCTTTGGAATGTGGCGGGTGCATTACACAAACCAAAAGGCATCCGTATATAAGCAAATGTGCCGAATGGACATATAAATGTGGTTTTCTCTTGGTCTAATGGGTTGAGGGCTACTTGATTGTAACCCGAATAGCCATCAAGGAAGCAATAATATTGGTGCCCAGCCAATCTCTCTAGAATTTGGTCAATAAATGGCAAAGGGAAGTGATCCTTTCTAGTGGCGGCATTCAATTTGTGGTAATCAATGCATACACACAATGAATTGGTGGTACATTTAGAGATTTCCTCACCTTTTGCATTCTTAACCACGATAATCCCCGATTTCTTAGGAACTACTTGAGTAGGACTCACCCATTTGCTATCAGAGATTGGATAAATGATCCCGGCTTCCAAAAGCTTGACTACTTCCTTCATAACTACTTCTTTCATGTTAGGATTTAGTCTCCTTTGGGCATCCTTAAAGGGTTTTGCATCCTCTTCCATAAGTATACAATGCATATAAATAGAAGGATCAATTCCCTTAATGTCTGCCACACTCCACCCTATGGCTTCTTTGTTTTCTTTAAGCACATTTAATAGAGTATTTTCTTAGTCCTTTTCAAGACTTGAAGAGATGATGACCGGAAGAGTGTCCTGTGGTCCTAAGAATACATACTTAAGATTAGAAGGTAGAGTTTTAAGTTCAAGAGATGGTGGAGAGACTAATGATGGAACCGGTGGAGTGTTAGAAAGTAGAGGAAGAGGCTCAATTGGAGTTTTCCTAAGTGAAAAATCTAAGCTTGCAACAGATTCCATCAGATTGCTCACTTCATCTATTGATTTTTCATCATCAAACCCATAATTTCCATACATTTCAAGAAGATAAGAAGCAAGAGGATCATCGAATAGACGAGATGAAAGATTATCCTCAATTGGTTGTTTCATTACCATAGTAGGAATAGATTCCTCAACAACCTCATCCAACACATCAACAAGACAACACTCGTTTTCATCTACGGAATGTTGACTAGCATTGAAGACATTAAGCTTAACCATCATATTACCAAAAGAAAGGTCCAAAATCCCGAATCTACAATTGATAGTGGTATTTGCTGTAGCAAGGAACGGCCTTCCCAAGATAATCGGGATGTGATTAGTAGGATTGGCAACTGGTTTGGTATCAAGAGCTACAAAATCAACTGGGAAGTAGAACTTTTCGACTTTAACGAGGATATACTCAACCATGCCCTTGGTGTTTTGACAGATCTATCGGCTAATTGAAATACCACCGAGGTTGGCTTCAATTCATTCAACCCTAGTTGGACATACACGGAGTAAGGAATCAAGTTAACACTCGCACCTAGTCAAGTAGGGCTCTACGAACCTCATGGTTTCCAATCACACAAGAAATAGTCAGAGCACTGGGATCTTTGAACTTAGGGGGAGTGTTATGTTGAATGAAAGAACTCACTTGCTCCGTGAGGAAAACTTTCTTAGGGTCTTGTCCTTTACTCTTCCTCCTTTGTGTGCAAAGATCTTTTAAGAATTTTACATATGGTGGAATTTGTTTAATGGCATCCAAAAGAGGAAGATTGATGTTAACTTGCTTAAAAACCTCCATCATGTCATGTATTTTCCCTTCTTGCCTCCCATGAGGCTAAGTTTCTCTCAAAGCATAAGGGAAAGGAGCTTTTGGCTCGTAAGACCTTGAAACTTGAGGAGATGATGGGGAAGGTTTAGAATTCTAAAGGAAAAAGGGAGTGGGGTGTGTGAATTTTCTTCCTTTTTTTTTTTTTCAAAGATAAAATAAATAAATGAAAAATAAAATAAAAGAAAAAAAATAATAAAAAATGGAAGAAAGTGGAAACCCAGGGTTATGTCTAAGTTAGTCTATTCTAAAGTTCACATGCAAAAGTTATATACCTAAAAAAAAAAAAATCTATGTTTTCCTAATCTAAATAAAATAAAATAAAATAAAATAAAATAATAAATAAAAGAAACCGCTTACAGAAGTTTCGCGGTGCAAATGAGGAACTTACCTTGAAGACAAAGCAATGGTTTGTCGTGTTTCTACGCGCTTCAATAAGAATATCCAAGTAATAAATGCTCCGAAATTAATCCACAATCCAAATCAGCAAATTTTTTTTTTATTTTTTTGTAGAACTAGTTTACAACTTTGTTAAACTAGTTTAGAATGTGGTCCAGTTCCTGAACGCGGACAGTACTGCACTTGTAGCGAATCAAATCCAATATGGTATATATATATATATATATATAAATACACACTGCAATGTCCCAAACAATGAAATTCACCGTGGTTGGAGGATGCCGGCAAGGAATGAACCGCGAGCAAGGATTTCGGTGACAAACCGGCAAGACTGAACCGGCGATATGCGATGGCTGAATGGCGAGGCTGGCAGAGGGATTCCGGCGACAAAGATGGGACTGGATAGCGGCCAAGGATTCCAGTAGGATTTTCGGCCAACATGGAGGACTGAATGGCGGTGCTACACCGGCGATACGGGTGGCACAGGTTCGGCAACAAAACCACTAATTCTGACGACTGCGGTGAGTGAAGTTCCGTTGATGACTGCGCAATTCCGGTAGGTCTGTCTCGCGAAGCAGATGGGTGAATGAATTTTTTTCTTTTTGCTTTTTTTTTTTTTTTTCAATGTGGGTAGACTAGTTTAGTAGTTATGATAGGATGGAATTTTGGGTGGGGTTTGGTGGTTGAGAGTGGTGATGGGTAGATGTTGGAAAAGTGGTGATGCTGGGTTGTTGGTAATGATGGATGGAAGAGTCAATACCTGGAAGAAGGAAGCAAAATAAAAGAAAATTAAGAAAGAAAAAAGAAAAGAAAAGAAAATAAAATAGGAATTAGCAGAGAACAATAGACACGTAATGAGCAATAAATGAAGCAATATTTTTATCTTTTGTCTTTATTTTCTTTATTATTATTATTATTATTCAAACTAGTTTATGGAAAGAAGTAGTTTATTCACAACTGGGTCAACACCTAAGAGGAGAAAGAAAAGTAAAAGAAAAGGAAATAAAGAAAAAAATACGGTGAACAGATCAATAAATGAAGATAATTTTTTTTTTTTTTTTAACTGCACTCCTACAGGGAAAAAATAAAATAAAAATGATTATAGAGAAGAAGATAGAACAAAAAGAAAAGTAAAATAGAAAAGTAAAATAAAAAAGGAAAAAAAAAATAGGAAAGGGAGATAGGGATAGAAAATTTGGGTGGACTCCCAAAAATTTCAGTTCTGAATTGATCTCTAAATTCTCAATTTTTGTCCCCAGCAATGATGCCAATTTGACGAGTATAGAATTATGTAGAATTATGTCGCTGCTTTTTCTACACTTCGTGCAAAAATAAGAAAAACCTGCAAAAATTAAATTAAAGATGGTATAGAATAAGCAGGGTCGAACCATACAAGATTTAAACTCATGAATCAAATTAAAAACAAAAATTTAAGGAAGAAAAACTTTTTAAACAATTTAATAATTTATTTCTAATAAACTAAAAATAAACTAAATAAATAAGACGAATCCTAATCAAATAATAAGAAAAATCTCAAGGTAAGAATCCACCACCACAGCTTACTATAAATAATTTTATTTATTTCTCTGTATGCAAATTTTCTTATTATAAGCAAATCACTCCACCAGTCCAATTACAACTTAGAAAGATGAAGGAAAATAATAACGTGAAATAATAATTGCTCGAAAACATATTTTACTTAATCTGATATATCTTTGGTAAATAGAAATAGGCATTCTCTGAATTACCATTAATTGGCAAACACGTAGAATCCTCTTTCTAATTTTTTTATCAAAATAACACAGAATAAAAGAGTAAAATAATGCTCTAAAGAAAAAATTTCATAAAAGAATTTAAACTAAATTTACTTATATTTCAGCCATGGTGTCTTCATCACTCCCTTGAGAAGGGGTATTTAAGCTAGCATAATGAGAAAAGAAATAAAGATATAAAAACAAACTTCATAACAAAAATTATAAGAAATAAATAGAAGACAAAACTTCTCTAACTTTTATTATTTTATCTTACTAACAATGTACATCCAACCTTCTCTACATATGTCCCTATTTATAGAGTTTAGAATGAAACAATCGGGAGGAGAAAATTCTAATTACATAAGTGAAAATAAAAATAAAATAAAATCTGCCTAAAATCTTGCTGCTTTTCAAATTGGCTTGATCTTTGACTTGACGTGTTTTTCAATCCGTCTTGATATATTTTCCAATTTGTCTTGATCTTTGCTGATTTAATGAAAAATGCAATTTCTCAATTTGACTTTGATTGATTATATAATCCCACATTTCTGCTACTTTTGTCTCTTTTCTTCTTATTCCAAAATCAGTCCCTATAAAACATAAAAAGCAGATATAAGCATATTTATTTAATTAAAAATATTAATTAATAATTTATTATTAAGTATAAAATAACAAGTTTTGTGTGCTTATCACACGGGTCTCTAAAAGTGACACTTTTTTATGGGACGGAGGGAGTAATATATATATATATATATATTATCCTTTTGTCTATATAATCATAAATAAAATAACTACTACCTAATTTGGATCTTAGAGTTAAGATATTTTTTACTTTGTCTTCTTAAATTTTATATTAATTTTCTGATTAACCCATAATATATTTTAATTGCATTGAATCCTATTCTTCTAAAAATGATAATTACAAGCCACCCCACCATATTTTGAAGTGTCCAAAATGTATCCTTACCGTGTACATGACGTGTCTAACCAAAAAACAAAATATTTAATTTTCAGGATACTTCTAACCGTATTTGACACATGCTTAAGCAATATCCGTGTATTTGATACTGCCATGATATCCTAAGAGAAGTATTTGTGCTTCCTAAGTTTTACCTTATCCCCTACCATTATAGATAAAGGAAGAAGTTGGGAAGAAATGAGGACTTAGAGAAAATCAACACTAACCCATTAAGGATTTATCCATTAGAGTTTGTAAGTGGTATTCTATCTTCTCCATAATAATTATTATTTTGGTACTATTTAGTGTTGAATATTGTATATTCAATTGAATAAAACAATGTACATTGTATCCCTATATATAGGTGAGGAATGGGGTAGGTGAGTGTTGTATAAGTTATCTATGTAAGGTAATTAGGTAGGTGAAGGAGGCTATGGTAAACCCTAGTTTATTATACAATGTAATTTAACAGCTCCCCTCAAAATTAAGGTTGGTTATATGAAGCCATCTTAAGTTTGGAGATAAGATTGCAAAAGCGGCCTGGCGGAAGTGATTTGGTGAAGATATATGCTATCTGATTATGTGAAGTAATGGACCATAACTATAAGGTCTTCTGAAGAAAATGATGACAAAGAAAATGACAATCAATCTCAATGTGTTTGGTGCACTAGTGAAATACATCATTGTGTGCAATATAGATTGCATTCTTATTATCACAGTAAATAAAAAAGGCAACGGGTAAGGAAACTCCTATGTCCTGAAGGAGCCAACCAAAGCCACCACAAAAGCTTAAAAGTATTATCCGCAAGTGCTCTATACTCAGCTTTTGTATTAGACCAAGCAACTACAGTCTGGTTCTTGCTGCACTAAGAGATTAGTGATTAATCACAAAAAAAATAAAATAAATAATAATAATAACATGTGGTGGAACAACAATCTATGGGATCTTCTGCCCAGTTTCCATCTGTATAGGCACGATGAACAAGTAAAGATTAAGAAGAGAAATGAAGCCCATGTAGCATAGTGCCTTTAAGATAATGAAAGATGTGAAGAACTATGGAAAAATGAGTAGATTTAGGGGTATCGATGAGCTGACTAACTATGTAGATGACATTTTTAGATGGGTAAAATGAGATAAACCAGACTACCAACCAATATTTGATACAATGTGCGCCACCCTGAAGAGATTCACCATCATGTGATTAAGTCTTGTGTTGTGCTTGAGTGGTGTATCAACAACCTTGTCGTAAGTTAAGCCAAATTTTGAAGGAAGATCTGATGTTTATTTCGCCACAGTGAGGTAGTAACCATCTGTAGTTGTAGTGATCTCAAGATCAAGAAAATAACTCAGTGGTTCAACATTTTTCATCTTAAATTGTTTACTAAGAAATTGTTTTAGATTTTGAATTCCTTACAAATCATCACCTATGATTATTACATCATTACCATAAAGTAAGAGAAAAATGACACTATTAGCAGTACACCAAATGAACAAAGTAGACTAGCAAAGTAGTTAAGGCAAGAGATAGTTGAGTTGAGTTGAGTTTGGTAATCCAGCCTCGAGGTACTTATTTAATACCATATAAGGCACGATGGAGCCAACACACCTTATTAGGAGGATGATGATAACCCAGAGGAGGTTGTATATAAACTTTCTTAAGTAAATCACCATTAAAAAAAAAAAAAAAAAAAAAAAAAATATTATTCACATTAATCTAGAAGAGACCCCAATGATGGGAAGAAGCCACGACAATAAGTGTGTGAATATAGAGGAGGCA